>JARYGA010060729.1:41768-86851 GCA_030545235.1 Helianthus tuberosus
GAACGGGTCGGGAAAAGAAGACGAGTTATGACCCAAGTTTCTATGGGCAAAGGTAAGTAAATTCTTACTTTAACTTGAAAGTAAGTAATTCATATTTACTAGTTATACCAGACTGTATTAATCAAATAAGTAGACTGGTTGTTGTGAATATATTAAGTTTTCTTAGTGATACTCAAGATTTCTTATTAATATCTTGTATATTTCAAATTAATCATTTCATTATTTAGAATAAAAGGTTCATCAAGCATTACGTTCATGATGGAGTTTGCCTGTTCCTCATGTTATTTTAAATAAATGTTACGAATGAGTAGTCTGGATACTAGCAAGACAACTTGATTGGAATGAGTTATATCAAGTGGCATATTTTCCTATACATGTTAAGGTATGTAAGATTACAGTTGTGTTTCAAAACTTGTTGTGAGCATGCAAGCTTTATGGACCTGGATGAAATATGAATCGTAAAGTAGTAACTTCACGGTTTGAAAACGTAATATTGCGAATTTGAAACAAAACGATATTTTGAGTGGAATTCACATGCATTGCTTATATATGATCTTTTACACTACTAATACTAACTGTTGGTGTTATAATTCCTTTGGTTAAATATAAGGATTGAAGTTGAAGTTTAAGTGCTCGGAATGGAACACGAACAACGCAGCTGAAATTCGATTTCTATTTTTATAAAAGTGTCAAGAGTTTTCTTGTCAAGTGTTTCTTTTGATATGAAATAATAATGTTTTACAAGTGTAGCGTGATAATATTCGACTGATGAAACGTAGTTTTAAATGAAAACTAGGACCTATTTCTGAAAAAAAAAATGAATATTTGGGTGTATCAAGTTGGTATCAGAGCACTGGTTTGAGTTATCTAAGTACCATTATAGTACTTAGACTCAGATTTGTTATGCTTTCGATATGGGTGTTCGATTCGAGGCTTGATCAGGAGACTAAATGTATGAGGTTAGTCACCTTCTTTTTTTTTCGTCCTAACTAACCTGGTAGATTTTATTAAGAATGTTTAAATATGGGCGGTATAACTTCATATAAAAGGTAACTCAAGTAGAAGTTTTGTATATGTTATGAAATTGTATGATAACTTTGTTTAAATTGATCCTTGAAGGGGTATGGTCCCAAAAAGCCGCGCAATCCTCCTGCAAGATCGCGCGGGACCATACTCCTTATTCAACAATCTCCTTATTTGCCAACCTTGCGCGGGCTACAACACATCTGTGTAACTCGGCGCGAGGCCTAGAAACTCCAATAACAACACTTAGCATTCTGAAAGAACATGCAGCAGCCCATACCCCGCGCGGGGTTATTACGTGTTCAGCAAGAATCGTGCGTGACAACGGCGCAAGGCCGTTTCAGATAGTACACAGGGTACAAGTGGCAGAGGAAAAGGGCCAATCAGCGTCCTTCTGGCCCTGCTCAATCGTGCTCCACGATCATCTGACATGCAGGAGATAAAAAGTACTTAAGGACGCCTATATGGCACCAATCATAAGGCAGAGACAACTGCCCCACGATCTCCACTTACCTGCTGATGGCAGAAGGGCGGCCAGGCCGACAACAGTGACACGTGGCTCCAATCACATTGCGCCAGCTCCAGAGAGCTCCTGCTAACCACTAACGGTCGACACCGGTGAGACAAGGAGCATCTCCCTTACGTTGTCGCCTTCCGGCCCAAGGCCCATCAGCCCACATCCTCTTACACCACTCCGGCTATAAATAGAGACCTCACTTCACAGGTTAAACATTCCATTCCCTCTACTCTCACTCTTAATACTTAATTATCTCCCCAAAGTAGTCGCTTATTCTCACGCCGGAGCCCGGTTAAGAGGGAAACCCCCATATTCCCCTCTTAACGAGTAACTGTGTTCTGTTTTGCAGATAACCCAGTTATTAAGGAGCTCAGGGAACCACAAAGAAGATTAACCATTATGGTAGGAACATAAACCAAACTCATTAGTCCCTTAATTAGTTCCGTGTTTCTTCATTGGCGCCCACCGGTTTTTCTACAAAACACTTTCATCTTCTTTCCTGAGTTTTCCGTGTTTTTTCTTCCTTCCATCATGGCTGGTCAAGGAATCATTCCCGAGTTTGTTGGTTTTGGTGAAAACCCTAATGCAGCGTTGGGGGAGGGTAATCAAAACGCCCAACCTCAACACATCGAAGAAATTGGCGAAATCGAAGTAACCAATATGGGGGGACCACGCGGGAGCATCACCCGCATCACTCAAACGGTAACCCCAGGAAACAACGGCGCTGGACCTTCAAACCCAGCTCCACCTCAGAACATATCGGCGCTACTAGGGCTACCAGAGGGCGAAACACCAGCCTCACGGTACGCCAAACAACTTGCTACCATTAACGAGGCATATCAATCCTTGAGCGCACAACAGGCAGTCTTAGCGGCAGAACCATCCTTGGTTACACCAACCGGCCCGAGTCACGGGGCGTGTCAGATGCCACCACCGCAAAACATCCAAGGAAGAGGTAATAGACCTCCCCCTACCAGAAGATTGAGCGTGCATGACACGCGCGATACACAGGGGGAGACAGAAAGCTATTACGACCATCCGTGAAACGTCCAAAGAGGCCCAGTTCATAGCCGGCTCACGCTGCGCAACATGAACAATGAATGGGAAGATACTGACCCGAATGACCCAACTTGGGAGGACGATGAAGGATCTTCAGTCTTCAATCGTTTACAGAGAGACCATGAATACTACAAACCAATACACCGAAGAGGCTGAACAAGACTTTCGCCTCGCCTATCGACCAGCTGAAGCTGTGGAACATTCCAAGTTCGTTCCAAAAATCGCACTGGCGCCACTTAAAAGAGAGAAGTTACCCCCGACAGTAGGAAAGTTTAACGGATTGACTGATCCTGATGATCACGTCAGAGTTTTCACAAGCGTGGGCTGCATGGGAGGATGGAATATGCCCATGTGGTGCCATCTGTTTATTCAAACGCTTACTGGGGCTGCTCGCGCCTGGTTTGACAGCCTTCCTCCGGGAAAGATAAAATCATGGGTGGATTTCAGGACTCAGTTTTTGAGTCACTTCAGTCAACAAAGACGATACCAGCGCGACACAACCGAGGTTGAAGACATCTGGCGCAGAGATAACAAGGGTTTGGAAGATTTCATCACTCGCTTCAACAAAGAGTGCTTGGAAATCGGCGGCGTCAGTGAGCAACTCATGCGCTGCCACTTCAAGAAAGTCATCCGATGTGACAGCCTAATTAGAACCATCACTGGGAAGGATGGAATGCCCAAGGAATGGGATAAACTCATGGAAGCCGCGAAGATAGTCGTGCAAACTGAAGAGTCACTAGCCAGAAACAACAGTTATCGTACTGAAGATCGATTTTCCAAAGGAGGTCACTCGCGCGACGACAACAGACGAAACAAAGGCAAAAACCCTGGGTGGAAAGCAAATCACTCCAGCGGTTATAGTGAACGACCTCGTTATGAAGAACGGTCCCGCTACAAAGGAGACGCGCGAGATACTATTGATCGCATCGGCTATCGGAAAGCAGTCAGGGATGACAATCGAGAAAAGCACTGGACTCCGCTCATAAAAACACCTAAAGAGGTACTGATGACGGAGAATCACGATTTCAAGGCTCCAAGGCCTATGACGAACAAAAAGGGGCAAGACCCCAACCTGTACTTCGACTTCCATAAAGATACGGGACACCTGACGGACGACTGTTACAGCTTACGTCAAGAGATCGAAAGAGCGCTACAAAGCGGGAAGCTGGGCCACTTAGTGAAAAACATGCGTAAAGAAACTAGACAGCTCCAACGCCACGATGAGGGGAACTACAAGAAAGTCAGACGTCTAGAAACCCATATGGTCAACGGACCAAGATACAGCGCAAAAGAGAAAGGCAAGCGCCCTTACGAACCCTCATGGCAAGAGCAACAGGTCATCTTCCCGGTAGTGCGCGGCGGCCATCGCGCCACTCGACCCGTCGTCATTACCGGTATTATCGGACATTACGAAATAGAGTACGTGTTCATCGATCCAGGGAGTACGACTGATATCATCTACGAGCAATGTTTTAACCAGTTTGATGAAGATGATAAGGCGAGACTTGAACCAGTTGATTATCCACTGTCCGGATTCTGCAATGAAATGGTCTTCCCGCTAGGCCAGATCAGCTTCCCCGTCACACTCTCTGACGGGAAGCATTCAAGAACAACGAATGTTAACTTCATGGTGATGCATGTTAAATCAAGGCATGATGTGTTGATTGGGAGAGAAACCCAAGGCGAATTGAACATGGTCACTTCCACACCCCCACTCAGCGATAGGGTTTCCAACCAAAATAGGGGTGGCGATCATTTATGCTAAGAAAGAAGTAATGGCGGCAGAGGAAATGCGCCCAACAAAAGCACCCAAGGTTTCAACAACCGAGCCAGAAAAGTGGGTATTGAACCGCAAATACCCGGAGCAAACGGTGACGATAGGCCACGCAATCTCTCCAAACATCCGAACACAGCTCAAGCAAATCCTGTTCAGAAATATGGATATCTTCGCCTGGACCCCGGCTGACATGACCGGTGTCCCGCGCGACATCACCGAACACTGTCTAAACACTTATCCTTCTGTTGAGCCAAAAGTGCAAAGGAGACGCAGCCTAGGGGCGGATAAAACCAAAGCGATGAATGAGCAGTTATGTGAGTTGCTAAAGGCAGGGATCTTGCGGGAGGTCCGTTATCAAAGTTGGGTTGCGAACCCCGTGATGGTAGAGAAGTCTAGTGGAGGATGGCGAATGTGTGTTGACTATACCGATCTCAACAAGGCATGCCCTAAAGATTGCAACTCTTTGCCTGAGATCGACAAAAAGATAGACTCTCCCGCGCCATGCAGATGGAAATGCTTCTTAGATTGCTACAAAGGATACCATCAGGTTCAAATGAAGCTAGAAGACGAAGACAAGACAGCTTTTCGAACCGATCTAGGGATCTTCTGCTACACAAAGATGCCTTTCGGCTTAAAAAATGTTGGCGCAACGTATCAACGCCTGATGGATAAGACCTTCACTGGAGATATCGGGAAGCATATTGAAGTTTACATCGATGATCTGGTGGTCAAAAGTCCCGAAGAGGACCAAATGTTGAAGGACATCGAAAAAACATTCAATTCATTGCGCAGCGTGAATATGAAGTTGAATCCAGCCAAGTGTTCTTTTGGCACGGAAGAAGGGAAGTTCTTAGGCTTCATAGTCACAAACGGCGGCTTTAAATTAAACCCAGAAAAGGTACAGGCAATAGAGCGAATGCCATCGCCGCGAACAATCAAAGAGATGCAACGGTTGGCCGGCCGCCTAGCCTTGCTTAACCGCTTTCTATCAAATCACGCCGCGAAGTCATACCCTTTTATCAGCACTCTGCGCAACTGTGTGAAGAAACAAGAGTTCAGGTGGACCCCTGAAGCAGAGAAGGCTTTTCAGCAAATGAAGGAGTGTTTGATCGAACTCCCTACCCTGACTGCACCGATTGAAAAAGAGCCACTCGTACTGTACTTATCTTCTTCAGATAGGGCAGTAGGGTCGGTATTACTTGTGGAGCGAAACGGAGTACAGACTCCAATTTACTACGTCAGTAGGGTGCTTACCGATCCAGAAACGAGATACTCCACAATGGAGAAATTGGTGCTTGCGCTGCTACACGCCTCTCGCAGGCTGCGCAGATACTTTACAGGGCATGTGATCACCGTACTTACCAATTTTCACATCGGCACGATATTGCAAAAACCAGAGACGTCAGGGCGGTTAGCAAAATGGGCAATCAAACTAGGGGGCCACAACATCCTATATAGGCCGCGCCCAGCCATCAAGGGTCAAGTTCTGGCGGACTTCATCACAGAAGTCCCAATTGATAAAATCAAGGATTGTGAGCTTGTTGAAACACCCGTGAAAGAATCAACGAATGAGTTATGGATGTTATACACCGATGGAGCTTCAAACGAGGATGGCGCGAGAGCAGGATTGCGCCTTGTGAGCCCCGAGAATCATGAATTTACTTACGCCATCAAGTTGGATTTTAAAAATACCAACAACGAGGCGGAATACAAGGCATTTCTGGCAGGCTTACGCCTCGCCATAAAAATGGGAGCTGAAAACCTACAAGCACACGTTGATTCACTCTTGATAGCCAGCCAAATCAACGGTATATATGATGCAAAGGGCGAAGTTATGGCCCTATATTTGGATCAGGCGAAAGAGTTGCTCCAAAAGTTCAAGTCCTACAAGGTAGTGCACATCAACCGTTCTGAAAACAAACCAGTAGACGCTTTGAGAAAACTGGCTTCAACCTCCTTTCAACATCTCGCCAAAGATGTAAGGATTGAAGTACTCAAGAATCCATCAGTTCTGCTATGACAAGTCAACGTGATCGAAATAGGGCAGCCATCCTGGATGGCCCCTATAATTCAATATTTGCAAGAAGGAATACTCCCTGAGGGCAAAGCAGAGGCAAGAAAGATTCAGAACAAAGCCCTGCATTATGAAATGAATAGTGGTATTTTGTACCGAAGATCATTCTTGGGGCCATTACTGCGCTGCGTGGACCCCCAAGATGCAAACTACCTGATCAGGGAGATCCACGAAGGGATCTGCGGCATCCATGCAGGACCACGCATGGTTGTCGCGAAGATTATGAACGCTGGATATTATTGGCCAGGGATGCACGTCGATGCCCTGAAGGAGTTACGCAAGTGTGACTCCTATCAGCGACACTCTCCAAAAACCCTTCGCCCGAAAAACGATCTTATCCCTGTATCCACTGCTTGGCCCTTTCAGCAGTGGGGAATTGATATGGTGGGACCTTTCCCAGAGGCTCCTGGCGCCGTCAAGTTTATAATAGTGGCCGTCGATTACTTCACGAAATGGGTGGAGGCCAAAGCCCTCGCCTCAACTACAGCTATGATGGTGCGCAAGTTCATTTGGGAACACATCATCTACAGATTTGGCCTACCACTCAAGATTGTAACTGACAACGGCACCAACTTCGCGACCGAGGACCTCCAGAAGTGGATGAAAGAGATGAAAATCGAACACACTTTCTCCTCCGTTGCGCATCCTTAAGGCAATGGGCAGGTTGAAAGTGTGAACAAGTGTATCGTCGATGGAATAAAGGCCCGACTGGGCACAAAGCGAAGAGGCTGGGTGGATGAGCTCCCGAGTATCTTGTGGGCTCACCGAACCATGCCAAAGACAAGTACCGGCGAAACCCCTTTTAGCCTAGTCTATGGCTCAGAAACGGTTATCCCGGCAGAAGTTGGCCTGCCCTCTCCGCGCTTGACAACAGTCAACGCAATCGACAACGAGGCAGAGCGTCGTCTTGACTTGGATTTGCTAGAAGAAAGGCGCGAAATTGCGCGAATTAAAGAAGCCAAGTACAAAACACAACTGGAAAGGTACTACAATGCGCGAGTCCGCATCTGTACCTTCACTCCAGGAGAATACGTCTTTCGAGATAACGAGGCATCAAACGCCGAGCGCCCAGGAAAGCTAGCACCCAAATGGGAAGGCCCATACTTAGTACATGAAGTGCTAGGAAAAGGGGTATACAAACTGCGCACCCTGGATGGACACATCATCCCACGCACATGGAATGCGCAACAACTGCGCAAATGCTATATGTAATCGCTCTCGGTCTTGCGCAACTACTCATTATCGCTGGCCACGTGCCTTTTTACTTTCCTATGTAGGCTAAACGCCCTTTTAAGTTGCAAGCAATGTATGTTGGCCTAAGCGCTTGTTTCCCAAGCAATGAAAGCATACGACATGTTTTCTTTTACGATAAGACTCCTTTCGTTACAAATGCATGTTAAGCTTTTGATTAGCACGAAAACACTCCAGCAAATTATGAGCTCTTGAGCTATGCCTCCATGGTCCTCCGCGAACATAGCGCGAGACCGGGCAGTGACACTCGCACAAGAGCCATTCTTACATTTATTCGCGCTAACTTAACCAAAGTTCCTAACAACAGTGCAATAATTGTAACGGGAAAGGATAAACAAACATCCTATTTAAACAAGCGCGACCGCGCAACAATTACATGAAAACACAATGTCATTCATTCGACCCAAAACAAGCGCAACCGCGCAACTACTAACACCGAAAAGTTAGAAGAAAATTACAAGGCAAAAAGCCTGACTACCTACTCAAAACCATCACCAGCATCATCATCATCATGCTTGTCGCCACCATCATCGCCTTTATCACCATCGTTGCCCGCAATCTCCTCTTCATCTGATACTTCAACCGTTATCGGTGGGTCAAGAATGGCCTTAAGGCGCTGACACCAGTCATCATGCTCTAAAGCCTTCGCGACCAAGTCCATCACGGGCAGTGATAAGTGGTCATAAGCATTCTCAGCACGTGTCAACTCGACACTAGCCTGGTCAGTCGCTGAGCAATGACAAATGTCAAACTCCTGCCCGAATACCTCTTCCACGTGCTGCGCACATTCCAGATAGCCTCCACGATGACCAACGGCGCGCGCGGCATCTGTCAGAGCAGCAACAACACGATCTAGTTCCCCAGCGTTAAGGACAGAGTTGGCAATCTACAGCGAAGACTGTATTAAAAACAACTCCTAACAAATAAAACTTCTAAGGGAAAAAAGAATAACATACCAGCACTACTCCGCGGCCGCGCATCCACTCGGCCTCAGAGACAAGAGTATCAACGATGCCCTGAGCCTCAGCATAGTTAGTCTGGACTACATTGAGGGCCGAGGTACTAACATCATGCGCTTCTTCAGCTCGCTGCTTGGCCTCCTCAGCAGTTGCGGCCTTAACTTTCTCCGCCTCAAGATCGATTTCAAAGGATTCGCATTTATCAACCTGCTCATTCAGGCGGCGTTTCAGTTCAGCGATCTCGACATCCTTGGCCTTAAGATCCTTGTCTTTGCTCGACAGCTGCAACTTCACATCAGCCAACTCAACCTAAAAAAGGACAAAGGACTTAGGTTATTTTGCAAACAAAACACAGAAGGAAAGGGTATAAGTTTTTCAAACCTCAATCTGCTCCTTAGCAGCCTGTGCAGCTTGCGCCTCCTCGACCTTCGAGGTCAGCTCAGCAACCTTGCCTTCGAGCTCAGTAATTTTAGTGCGAGCAGCATAAGCGCGCTGGTTGTCTCTCTCGCAGATCTTCCTCCACTCAGCCTTCTCCTTTGCCAACAGATCTTCGGCAGCTTGAAGTTTAGTTTTCAGGCCCTCGCGCCCCCATTCCTCCGCTTTCTTGTCAGCCTCAAACTTTGCCTTCTCTTCATCAAAGGTAGCTTTCGACCTTTCGAACTCATTAACACGCTTCAGCATTCGTTCGCGGTAGTTCTCCCAATCCGATCGCTCCCTAACCATTGTACGCCACTCACGAACTATTTGATGGTTAGCAGCGCGAGTGTTGGCCTCCCCAATCACATAAGTGCGATATAGCCCTTCATGAGTCTTCGCCCTCTGCCGGATAACCTCACCAGGAGTAAAGGAGTTTAAGAACCAATCGCGGCAAGGGCCGAACTCTTGAAAGGTGTCCTTTTGCCTCAAACCCCAGGGAGCCTGGTGGGGGGCATTACCACGTTCTTCTTCAGTATAACTCTTATAGTAAATGTCACCAAGGGTGTCCTTCGCCCCGATAACTTGTGGGTTATAACCCCCAGCACCACCAGAGCTCGCGCCACCAGAAACATACGGACCTGATCCCCCAGTAGAAGTCACCTTGGAGCGATGGGGGATATCAGTATGCGTAGGGCGGGTAGGCTTCTCAACATCAGGGTCCTTTCTTTTCTCTTGATGGGGCTTGGCAGACCCCGCAACGCTTAAAACCTCCAGACCCTGCGCTTTCTCTTGAGTAGCGATAGCAGCGGCACCGGTATATCTCAAGGCATCATCAATAGGCTTTTCAACAGCCTTTTTCTTCTCCTTCTCCTTCTCTATATCAGAGGCTTTCTTCCTCTTCACCTCCTCAACCTTCTTCTCTTCCTCAGCTTTCTTCCTTTTGTCCTCATCAACCTTCTTCCTACGCTCCTCATCAACCTTTCTCTTCTCTTTGGCAGCCTTCGCCTTATCCCCCTCAGCAACATGTTTATCCTTGGCAGACTCAGCCCCAACAGTCTTGGAGGATTTAATGGTAACCTTTGGCCTCTTTAGCTCTGGCTCCGTAAGCACAACACCCTACTCAGGGGTCTTCTTCTTGGTCTCTACAGAAGTTAAGTGATTAAGAAGAGAAAGCAACAGAAGGAAGGCAAAACTAAGAACGTACCAGGAGAGAATTTGTAAAGAGAGCGCAAGTTGCTCGTTTTCCCGATCAAGGGAACCGCACCAGCTATCTGCGCAGCAACCATATCAGTGGTGGTCTCGCTTCTAGTTCTTTTTCTGGTGATCAACTTTTCAGCAGCCTCCTCTTCTTCTTCTTCCTCCTCTTCCTCATGTGCAACAGAGGAAGGAGTAGCACCAGCATCTGGGTTGCGAGAACCCGCGCTACCTCCACTTTTTGAGCCACCTGCTCCAGCTTTCTTCTCGCCTGCGCGCGACAAGCCTTCAAGTGAGTCACTAATTATCACATAATCTTTCAAGTCACTCTGACGAAGCCGAAGAGTACCTTTATCAGCAGCACCAGCAGCTGCGCGACTACTCCCACCTTTCTTACTCGCCACTTCAGGCTCAAGATTGATCACCTTCTTCTTCCTGGTTGATTTTTTCTTCTCTTCAGGGTCGATGCCCAAATCGCGCAGCACACCTGCAAAGATGGTAGACCAGGAACTTAACTCCCCGGTTGAGGATCCCACAGACTCTTCGATGGAAAGATAGACAACCTCTTTCCCAGCAGAAGTAACAGAGCGCAAGGGACGAGGGTTAGGTATATGCGCACCTTCAGTTGCGGTAGGCGGTGCGGCAAATGCATCAGCAAGCGGATACATGAAGTTACCCTTAATTTGTTCATACCAATACTCCTCCCCAGCCTGGAGCGGGCGCACACCCATGGAACCAACAAAGGTGGAGAAAGCAGCTTGGTACAGTTGCACCTCTACACAAGCAAATATATAAATTAGCACAGGTTACAAAACGAAGAGATCAAAAGAATTGAAATAACTAACCTTTATCTTCAAGCTTTAAGACCGGAACGTCTTTGCTATCAGCCGGCCACTGGTCACTCATGTGCGCCGCTACCAAGACATTTTCTCCAAACACTCGGTTTGGGGTAGAAGTAAGCTTCTTATACCAAGCGTCATTCTTGGGGATCGCCAGATCTTCTTTAACAATCGCTTCCGTCCAGGCGCGAAATGTCACGGCGATCGGAATCACCTCCTCGCGAATATAGAAAAATTTGGGTTTCCAGTCGTGGAAATTCTTGGGAGGATTCAAGAGTATCTTCTTCGCAGCCCCTCGGCTGGCAAAAGAGAAGAAGCCCATATTCCGGATAAGCTGATAGAATACCCTAAACTTCTCAACCGTCGGCTCGATACCATGAGACTGACACAAGAACTCAAAATGACGAACCCGGACCATCCCGGGAGGGCTCATCTGCGATATACGAAACCCATAAAACTGCAGAATATGGGCCATGAAGTTCGTCGCCGGCAATCGGAAGTTACCTTGATGAAAGAAGTCTTCAAACAAGATGATGTACCCCGGCGGTGCGTCGACAGCCGTTTGATTCTGGCCGGGGTACCGGGCATCCCATTCCGGTGGGAACCGGAAACTACGAACGATTTGTTCAAACAACCCTAAATCCCACCGGAGAACGGGAACAGGGCCTTCTTCCCCGGGAATATCTTCCTGATGTTCTTCAGCCATCGATGGTCAGCAAAGAAGCCTTGAATATTCCGGAAACAGACTTGAAGGTCTACTACGATACCTCTTGAAGACTTGAAGATCTGCTACTGTTCTTCAAAAGTTTGAAGATTCAAAGGAATTCGAGAGGAAATAAGGGAAAGAGTAGAAGAGAAAGTGATAACCCTTCATGTCTTTTCAGATATATATACCCATCGCATTTAATGCGATGGGTAAACGTGCCGGGATCGCCGCGCACTTGACCAATCAGAAGACGACACGTAAGGCGGGAATCCCGGAGTGACGGTTACCACGCGCGCGTGGAACTCACTCTCCTGACAGAATGACCAACCGTCAGAGACAACTTGATGACAGCCGTGTAAGTGGTCAACTCAAACGTCACCATCAACGACGTTTCTCACCAACTTGTCAGAATTCAAATCTCGAAGATTTTCCCGCCCAAAGTCATTACAAACTTCATCTACAAGTTAAAACAACAAAGCTAGAGCCAAACATGGTAGCCGCGCCGTAGTAACCAACAAAGCTTACACGCGCGCCGTTTACCCAAGTCAAAGAAGCATTTTCTACAACTTTATTTTTCTAAGTCCAGAGCTCCAACCACTTGCCTCGCGCGTGGTGCAGCACTGGACTGGGGGGACTTGAAGGGGTATGGTCCCAAAAAGCCGCGCAATCCTCCTGCAAGATCGTGCGGGACCATACTCCTTATTCAACAATCTCCTTATTTGCCAACCTTGCGCGGGCTACAGCACATCTGTGTAACTCGGCGCGAGGCCTAGAAACTCCAATAACAACACTTAGCATTCTGAAAGAACATGCAGCAGCCCATACCCCGCGCGGGGTTATTACGTGTTCAACAAGAATCGTGCGTGACAATGGCGCAAGGCCGTTTCAGATAGTACACAGGGTACAAGTGGCAGAGGAAAAGGGCCAATCAGCGTCCTTCTGGCCCTGCTCAATCGTGCTCCACGATCATCTGACATGCAGGAGACAAAAGGTACTTAAGGACGCCTACATGGCACCAATCATAAGGCAGAGACAACTGCCCCACGATCTCCACTTACCTGCTGATGGCAGAAGGGCGGCCAGGCCGACAACAGTGACACGTGGCTCCAATCACATTGCGCCAGCTCCAGAGAGCTCCTGCTAACCACTAACGGTCGACACCAGTGAGACAAGGAGCATCTCCCTTATGTTGTCGCCTTCCGACCCAAGGCCCATCAGCCCACATCCTCTTACACCACTCCGGCTATAAATAGAGACCTCACTTCACAGGTTAAACATTCCATTCCCTCTACTCTCACTCTTAATACTTAATTATCTCCCCAAAGTAGTCGCTTATTCTCACGCCGGAGCCCGGTTAAGAGGGAAACCCCCATATTCCCCTCTTAACGAGTAACGGTGTTCTGTTTTGCAGATAACCCAGTTATTAAGGAGCTCAGGAAACCACAAAGAAGATTAACCATTATGGTAGGAATATAAACCAAACTCATTAGTCCCTTAATTAGTTCCGTGTTTCTTCAATCCTACAAATCGTTGTTTGCATGTGATGCTAGGAATCAACCTTACTTGTGTGTGAAGAAAGGGAAATCACTGGGTTGAGGATTTTAACTAAGAAGAGAAAAGTTCTTGTGAAAAAGGTATGTTTGTTGAAGTAATATACTAATATTGAGATGAAAGGAAGTTAAATTAAATAACAGATGGGTGATGAAGCTTATGACTATGAAAGAAAATGATGGGTGAAAAAAAATAAAAAAAAATAAAAAAAAAAATTTAATATGGCTAGTAAGATAGTTATGGCGATGATAAGAATGTTGAATTATAAGGGGGGTAGGGGTGGTTTGTTAGTGATAGATTCCAGTGATGGAAGCAACCAATCAAATGATGCCATCTGGCACCCAATATTCTAGTGATAGTGATAGAAATGTAGGAGGGGTGGTATCACTAGTGATAGGGATTCCAATGTACAAGTATTAATACCCAATGTACAAGTAATATACATTCATTTGATAAACTTCAACGCGTGATGTGTTTAACGCGTTTTCTTATTCACGCGTGATGGTCACCACCGGCGGCCGTGTATAACGGCGTTTTGAAGTTCATCACGGAACTTTTTCATGCCACCCCGGGTCCTCTAATAGATTGACTTTCATACCTAATCAATATGAATGTCAATATATTATACATTCGTGTTCTTCTAGAAACCGTATTAATCTAAACGAACATTACATGGGGGATTCAGAGTAAGTAAACTGTGAAAAGATTTTTGTGATCTATTGAAAGTGTGAATTGGTCTATATGACCTAAAGCAAGTGTGCAAAATTGGTCTATATGACCTAAAGCAAGTGTGCAAAGATCTTTATGATCTATTATAATTGTGAATTGGTCTATATGACCTAAAGCAAGTGTTCAAAGATCTTTATGATCTATCAGAAAGTGTGAATTGGTCTGTATGACCTAATGAAAGTGTGAAAAGATCTTTATGATCTATTGAAAGTGTGAAATGGTCTTTATGACCTAAAGTAAGTTTGAAAGGATTCTTATGATCTATTATAAGTGTGAATTGGTTTATATGACCTAAACAAGGTATGAAAAGTTCTTTATGACCTAGGTCCGACCTTGAGAATTATATATCCCGGTGCGGCTGGTAAAACCGAGCCCTTAGTTTTTTTTAACCTAGGGTCGTCATTGAGAATTCGAGAGCCCTTAGAGGACTTGACGACTAGTAAAAATGGGTCTTAATATGTATACTAACTAAGTTGTAGACCCGTCTATTACACACACCGAATAAAAAAATTAACATTTGGTAAGATTTAGAAATTATAATATGATATTTTGAGCTGAGATATAATTGAAATTGCGTTTAAATCATGTATAGATTCGTGTGTAGTGAAACTATTTTTGAAAGCAAAATTATTAATCAACTCTTTATAAATTATACTCTATAGTAGAGTGTCACACTTTAATAAAGTTAGAGAACCAAAACTATTTATCTAGAGGATTCAAATATAATTTTATTTTTATATTCTAAAGCATACGTTATTTATAATTTTTTTTATTAATTTGTGTACCAAAGACACACGAGAAGGTTATCAAATTGTTTTTTATAAAACTTTAAATGTAATTTAGAAGTTTTATAGATAATATATAGTTTGTAATAAAAATATCTTCAACAACAAAAGAAACCAAAAAAATACTAATAAAGTAAATCTAATACTTAATATAATAAATAAATTAACAAATTAACAAAAGGAAAAAAAATAAGGCAAACAGATAATGCTTACAGTCAACAAATTATACTGTAAATGGTTAAATATTAGTTAAAGTAAATGTTTAAATACAATAGAAAATTAAATAAAGTATGTTAAAAAATACAATAACAAATTAAATAAAATTTGACTACTACTCTTTTTTTAACAGCAAGGAACAACATGTCAATCACCGTAACATTGGGTGATGTGGCCAATGTCGACTACTCGACCGACACCGGCCCCTTGGCTCTCCTTAGATGCGCGGAAACCCGACCTCCACCCGCCCGAAGGCACGACAGTGGAACAATCGGTAAAACCTCGCCTCTCATCCAAGTCGAACCGGCGCCACCCGTATTCGCTCTTCACCTGGATGTCACAGAAAATAATGAGGAGTGTGAGAATCGAACCTGCGTCACAAAGAACACAAATTCTTTCCATAACCACTCCACCACTACCTCGTAGGCTTGACTATCTACTTCTGATATAACTTCTCACATTTCCCAACTAGTTAGCTTTTTAATTGATGTTTTTGATGGTAAAGTTAGCTTTTTTCATTGATGTTTTCGATGCTAGCTATTATAATACTATTATATTATAACTTTATCTTCTCCATCATTTAAAGGTTTTCTCTGCAAGTTTCCATCGACTGAAATTTTTCGTCTCCATCTACCAGAAACTTTTGTTTCATCTCATCTTTAATTGTGCTTAGGGTATCATAATATTTGCTCGAGGGTATCCCAACACATAAAACGAAAACTAAAAATAAAATTGCACTTCGTCAAAAGAGTTGAGGGGTATCCCGTGCAACCCCTGGGCACAAATAGAGCTGCCCCTGTATTGAGAATTACCATTCCTCAAATTTCTAAGAACTTTGTAAAATGACATTTTCACTCCACTCAAGTTTTATGTGCTTATTTTATATATGGGTCTGTATAAATTCAAGTTGTTTTACGTTCCGACAAAAAATTATCAATAATAAATCACATCAAATATAATATGTTTTCGTGCTTATTTTTATGGACGTATTAAGTTGGTCTACGTTTTGACGGAAATTTTGTTTGCAAACGAGTCTGCTCAGATATATTATGTTTTCATTAAAGGTTATAAATTCGAGTTACTTTACATTACATGAGTCATGTCAAATATAATACTATTGGTGCTTATTTTTATTGACGTTTTCATTTGGTCTACTAGGACCGGGTTTTGACGTGTAGATCTTGATTAGATTTGATTTAGAACACGTACAGATATCTACGGATCCTGTAACAAGTGCAGAATCCAAATTACAAGATAGTGAATACAAGGAATTCCAAATATATATTTTCGATTGAAATTTCAGCAGCATAACGTTTTGTTTACAACTCCTTTCAAAAAGCTCTCCAAATGTATGTTATGAACCCATGCGCACATAGGTCCATATATATAGACCTTTGTCCTCCGTGCGCATGACTCCTACGCTCCAACACCTCATACGTGCGTATGACTCATGCGCGCGTATGAGTCTGTTACAATATCAAATTATATTTTAACAATCACACATGTTACACACGTTATGCTACCTATAAACAAACAGACACAAAACAAAGATGTAGGCATTAGACATAAATGCACCAACATCTACGTTTTGACGTTTATGTACGTGTTTGTCTAAATTCAAGTTGGTTTACTTTTCGATGTAATGACACTTTGACCTCCCATCGAGTTTTACGAGCTTATTTTTATGGCCGTATTGGTATAAATTCAATTTAATTTACGTTTTGACGTAGTTCTTTCGAAAATGAGTCATTACAAATATAATTCTCTTTTGTAAAAAAAATCAGTACGCTCAAATCACGTTGAAAACCCTATGTGAAGGATCAAAATGGATAAAATACGAAAGTATGAGGGAGATTAGTCTAACTAATTTAAATGATAATTTTATTGTTTAAATGTATCAGTATTGGGTCGAGGGATAGTTCCTTATTAGTCAAGTTATTTAGGTTATATAAATAACTGATTTTGTTTCTTTGTTTTACGTATTTGTAATCCAGTTCTTCTTTTGATTAATAAAAAGTGGTGATCGTTGTGAACAAATCATGTTAGTTTGCAGAGACTGTTTGGAATGTTAGTTTTGATCTATGATCTGAGACTCTTTGGATCTTTGGTTTTGGTCTGTGATGCTATGCTGAGACCTGAATTGTTTGCTAAAAGTGTTTGTGTCTATGATGATATGCTAAGACTTTTATGCAAACATATCTTCCTAATTAACATTTTATAAATATTGTTGCATTTCTAAAAAAGTTATATCTTTCGGCTTTAGGGTGCTATGCTCAGACGAAAATCATGTAACCCTTTCGTCCATGATGTTGACTACATCGTCAACGGAGACTGTTTACGTTAAAAAAACATTTGGGTTGAAATCTGTTCTTTGTTGTCTCTGGTTTGTTGAACCGTTGCAGGCGATGAACTTGGTATATAGCCTTCTTACAGGTTTATGGTGCTTAGTTTGGATCTTTTGGGGGTTGTGTGGTCCTTGGTTGTGTTTTGGGTCTATGATGCTATGCTTAGACGTTATTGTGAATCATGTTACTACATACGGATTGTCTTTACCTGAGTTATAAGCTTAACAAGATAACATATTTAAAGACGCATTAATCATTGTAACATGTGTTGAAGTACAATTATTTATATATAAAATAATAAACTCCTTACATCAAGGAGAGAAGGGTTGGGTAGAGAATAACAAGCCAACATGGAGGAGAAAGGGGTGTCCTCAGTGGCGAAGTTTGAGATTTCTGACCGGGTGGTCGAAAACGTATATACCAAAAATTTCTATAAAACCGGGGGTCAAAAACATATATACCCAAAAAATTTTATACGAAAACTACATACTCTCCACTAACGAGCGAAAAGTTCAAGGGGTCGGCCGCCCCTCCCACCCCCCACATCGTCGTCTTTTACTTCATCAAAAGTTTCTTTTTCGACCTCACAAATCATAACATTGTTCAAATATTTTGGGCTCATTCAATTTAGAAAAACATCTTTCAATAGTTGCGGTTGCAACAGGTAAAATCAAAGCTAGCTTCACTACCCGATAAACCAAAGGACAAGAACTATGTGTTCCGGTTTCCACCATATGACAAGCAAGATCACTTATTCTAATAGATTTATCATATTCTTTTTTCATAGCTTGAAATCGTTCTATCACATCGTCGTCTTTTACTTCATCAAAAGTTTTTTTTTCGACCTCACAAACCAAAATATTCCGGGCTCATTCAATTTAGAAAAACATCTTTCAACGGTTGCGGTTGCAACAGGTAAAATCAAAGCTAGTTTCACTACCCGATAAACCAAAGGACAAGAACTGTGTGTTCCGGTTTCCACCATATGACGAGCAAGATCACTTATTCAATTATAATATTGTTTTGGGTCATGGGCTAACTTTATCAATTATATTTAAATTCTCCTTCCAATTCTATTATTATTAATTTGGGCTTATTTTAGCATTCGGGCTTAATTATTCTATAAGTATTCGGGTTGTAAAATGTTTGGGCTTATAAAAAAAATGGGATTTTAAGTATCCTATTTTTGGTTAAGGGTATCATCGTATTTTTTTGGGGCATCCTTTGTATAAAACCAAAAAAAATACTATGAATATGGGGTTTAGCCGTAGCCCGTGCTACGACTCGTTAAATTCTGGTTCCGCCCCTAACATTACACATTTGCACGATTATTATGAACTATGAAGGTGGCTGAGCCCTGAGGGGAGGATTACATTCCATTGATTAAATTTATTTAGTATACAAAATAAATATTGGTTTTCTTGATAAGAAGAAATTAAAAAATAAACAAAAATTTGTTCCAATTGGTGGTTTTCTTGATAAGAAGAAATTAAAAAAAAAAAAAAAAAACTTGTTCCAATTAGTTTTCTTTTTAGTCCAATTGAATTTCAACGACTTACCTACTAAAACTGATCATGTCCATACTCTCTGTCTAGATTTTTTTTATTTAATAATTCAATTAAAATAAAATATATAAAAAACTTTTCATTTTTTGTTGATATATTTTTTCTTCTACCAAAAAAACAATGTTTTTGGTTTCAAACATTCTCAATAGTAACTACAATATATCGATGACATACAACTTTTTAAAAATTCACCAAACAAACCCCAAAATTAAATATACAAGCAAAACATAACTTAGTAATTTTTATGGTAAGTTAGAAGATGGTATGTTAGAAGTTATTTCAAATCATAATCACACAGTTATGTTTAGATCAAGCAATTTTACCTTTTTAAATAAAAAAGGTAAGTTTGGCCAAGCAATTTTATATCCTTTGGCTTACTGTCTTATGTTTAAATCAAGCAATTTTACCTTTTTAAATAAAGCCAAGTTTGGCCATATGCAAAAGGAAAAATAATGCTTTCTTAGCTAAGATTGTAAGGCTATCAAGTGTGGATGGAGCCTTATGGGCTTTATCAAGTCCACCTAAGCTCCACGTTAGCGCCACCTAGGATCCAACTTAACCATGGAGTCCCCTTTAAATTGCAGGGTGTGGATGGAGCCCTCTATTAACCAAAATTAAAAAAAAATCATTGGTTTAGAACATGGTCCCCACCTGAAAACGCCCCTCTTCTCTCGTTAACATGTTGGCGGAGCTTCAATGGCGCCCCGGCTATGACACCGGGGGTGTGGTCGATGGCGAAGGGGGGCGCTATAGGTGTCCAGGTGACGAAGGGTGGCGCCCCACACCCTCCAGCCTAAGATACAACAAGATTCGTTTGGAGTGTTAGCACGTATCTAATATCAAATTGATTATGTCTTATAATTGTTTGGTATGTATAACAATATTATATTAACACAATACATATTATGTAACACATATCTATCTATCTACTATAATAAAAGAAATCTGATTTGGGACACGTGTCACTCATTGAATGCTCCTTGATTAAATGGGTATTTGATGCGGATACCCTGACCCATGAAGAAACATCTGGATCTCTTATAACCCGTTCCTGGGCCCTAATTCCCATCGCTTCCTGTTTCCCTAATTAATAATTCAAAGTTCGAGGTTTTCTATGATCTTTCGACGGCGGTGTATGGCGCCGGCGCCGGAGCAGAACCGGTTGAAGGGTACTATATTGTTGTTATTTTAGATTCCGAACTGGTGTTGTTCCTCGGAGATATGTCGGAAGAAGCCGCCGTTAAGAAAGTGAAAATTAATAAACAAATGTAAGTCCACGAATCTTCAGTTCTTATAGATTTCAGTTGTATAATCAATTGCTGTATTATAAAACGTGGTTATATATAATTCTGTCAACTATATGAATTAATCATTATAAGTCATTCTTAATTATGCAGTTCTGTATCAAGAGCTAGAGACCAATTGTATATTATGCTTTAATTTTGTGGGACAGATAGAATATAGGGGTAGATAGAAGGTGTATAACTTTAGCCATTTAAAAAAAAAAAAAAATAGAAGCTTTTATTAATAATTATTATTAGATTAGATCAGATAGTTGGATTAGATTAAATATTACTTTTAATGCTTGCGGTTGGTTTTGAGGAAGTTCAGATGCGATGGATGCTTTTAAGCGTCTGCAAAGGAGAAATGTGACGTTTGGTCGGCCCGCTAAGGTTTCTTTTTGCAGATTCTTTCATCGACCCTGGTGACGAGGTCATGGCCCAGGTAATTGATAGGTCCGCTAAAGTTTCTTATGTCTTTCATCTGATCAAGAATTTCAAGTGGGCCTCTTTTTTAGCTGTCATACATGTAACATAAAGTTATTTTTTTAATCCGAGCTTCTGGAAAAAGTTAAACCTCAGTCACCCAAGATGGTCCATTAATGGAGTGTAGATTACTGCTTTATTGTTAATGTGTATACTAAAAATATTGTTTTTGTAATCTCTTTTTTTAGCACGGTATATATCTGTATATACGCACACATTTTGCAACCTGTATTTAAACTTTATGCTTTTCCAGGTTAAGACTGTGTTTGTGGATGGGTTGCCGGCTTCATGGGGTGAGGATCGAGTGCTGGATATTCTCAAGAAATACGGGTCGCTGGGAAAAATTGAGCTAGCCCGTAACATGCCTTCTGCCAAAAGAAAAGATTACGGGTTCTTCACATTTGGAACACATGATTCAGCTGTAACATGTCCTAAAATCTATCTACTACAATAAAAGAAACCAACTTTGGGACAGGTGTCACTCAATGAGGCCTCCTTTGATAAAATGGGTATTGAATGCGGATCTAAACCCTGACCTATGAAGAAATATCTGGATCCTATATAATCTCTCATAACCAGATCCTGAACCGTATTTTCTATCGCCTCCTGTTTCCCTTTTCATCTTCTGTGTTGAAACCCTAATGTTTTTTCACAAAGTTCATCGCTAATACGAATCTATCGATCTCCTTCTTCACCATTCTCGCAAATCCCCTTCCAATTCCATATGCAAGTCCACGAATCTTCAGTTCTTATGGCTTTCAATTTTATCATCATTTTTTGTAAATGATTTTCGAACGAATACGATTATAAAACGTGGTTATCATCATCATCATCATCCTTTGATTTTGTAAGATTTGTATTGAACATTCCTGTGTTTCAAATGCCAGTTCGAAGAATAAGAATTGGAAAAGCATAGACGTCTTCCATCCCAAACCATACATCGGATATTTCGTTCCAAAATAGTGATTCAGTAACTGATGTGGATTAACACGTTCAATTTTCCAATTTTTTTCAGGTTACGGACATCGGATATTTCGTTCCAAAATAGTGATTCAGTAACTGATGTGGATTAACACGTTCAATTTTCCAATTTTTTTCAGGTTACGGACATTGGATAATTCGTTCCAAAATAGTGATTCAGTAACTGACGTGGATTAACACGTTCAATTTTGCAATTTTTTTCAAGTTACGGAGAAGGTAGTAGTGGTCGGAAAGTTCTTGATATTGATCTGAATGAGGTTCCAGTCGGTATGATGGAAGAAGACGAAGGTGGGAATGGGTATGCTTCATCATCATATAACTCAAATATATGTTAGTTATTTTTTAGTGGTTTTATGAACTTTTGACTAGAATAAGTCAGTTGGCTGTCTTTTGAGTTGAGTTCTATTTCTTTTCATAGATAGAATTTGTCGAGTCTGATGGTGTATCCATATTAACTGCAACACTAGCATGGAATGACTCTTCCCTCTGTGCATACGAGGATGCTTTTGATGCTATTATCGATCTTACTACAGGTATACTTATTGATATACACTGAATCGTACTTATAGTTATTTGCGGTTTCGAAATTGAAATACACTCATGCTATAGGTTTTAGTTGTTTATATTAAATGCACAATTGTCATTTTTAAAAAAATTATTCTAGGTCAGTCCTTGCAATGCCCAACACAGACAACTGCTTGAACAGAAGCGTGACAAATTAGGTTAATGGTTTTTGGAAAACTAAAACTCAAAACATGGCCGATTTGTGCAGTGTGTCAAAGGAGCCTAAGGTGAAGTTTCTATCTCTCCAGATTTGTCATACTGAAATGGTATGCATTTTTATTTTTGTAAATAATTAAGTATGCTTTTTTTTTTTTAATTTTGGGATTTGTTTGAAAATTTTGGAATGCATGCAACTCTGAGGCTGACACTGAGCCTAGGTGTACATCTTCTTAGAAAGACATTTTTGTTTATGGTGTTGTATCATTTGAAGTGTTTGTAAAGTATCTGATATATGGTGAATTACAAGAGGAAGTTAATAAAAGATAGTTCAAACTTGTGTTGATCAGATTAGCAAGAATACAACCATGTTCTTTTGGGCACAATTTTTGTTAGTACTCCATTTTTTATATGATCAGAGTACCAAGATTACCAGGGATACTGAGCATCTTCACTGCATCACTGCATGGGAGAGGCATTGTTGGAAATTCGGAATGCTTCAGGTTTTTCTAAGAATGCAAAACAACCCATCAGAATTTGTCTAAATTGTGATGTTGTGGCTCATTCTCCTACTAAAGATCGTAGAAACATTGTGATATATTGAAAGCAAGTTTAGTGCAACAAGTTGGTTCTTGGAATTTTGTTGAACCTTAAATAATTATTTTTGATTAATTTGTGTCTTGAAATTTTAATGCACTTATACGATTTTCTTGATTAATTGTGTTCGCCTTTTAGCTTGGTGAACTTGGGTACACCTTCTTGTAATCCTCACAATGATCCTATGATATATGGTTATTGTGGCTATAATTACACTTCATATTATATATTTAGCCAGGGGAAAGGCGTTATCTTCGTCTATCAAGTGGGTTTTGGATATAGATCATGACTTAAGTATCTTTATGTATGAATCCATGTTTGCGACGTATGATAAAAATGGTTTTCATTTTGTATGCAACCATTAAATTGAGTTATGTTGAAAAGAATTGGGTTGTATTTTACTTGCTACGACTCAAATGGATGATTTAATTTTATATTATCTTAGGATGAAGCTCACTAAGTAATATTAATTACTTTGCATGTTATGTGTTATAATTCAAGTGTGAAAGGAGTGCCAGGAGTGCCAGGAGAGGTGGGCAGGTACAAGTTTTTTTTTAATTATTAAATGTCTCATTACTCAATAATGTAAACGCCTTTCTTCACACGATATGTTTTCGAATTTGCTACTTCTGTTATAATAAATATTTACAGATTTTGGAACTATCGCTTTTATTATTAAACCCGTGTAACACACGGGTCAATAACCTAGTATATGAGATAAAGTAATCTTAATTTTAAGTTAGGGCTAAGGGTGACAAGTCACGTTCGTCTTTTTCTACGATGGAACAAAAGCATATTCTTGAAAATTAGGTGATTTAAGTCTTCCCATGTGGTCAAATCTGTTTCTTCAAGGATTTTATTTCATTAAGATATATAATTGGAATTTCAACTTTATAATTTTAAACGCTCAACCTCGAAAGCGTAAACCAGGTTAAGACAACATACTCTGGTCGGAGTGGGGCAACGAGGCTCTCCAATTTAGGGAGTACGGGCATTTACAAAAACATTTCATAATCGGATTGGTTAACAAACCGACCGTTATATTAGTCTACCGATCAAACTTGTTTAAAAGCCGAATGACGGCACAAAATTTTAGGTAGGGATGCAAACGAGCTGAGCTCGAGCTCGATTAACTTTTGAGAGCTCAGGTTCGAGCTCAGCTCGTTGGTAGTTTCTCAAGATCGGGCTTGGATCGTTTATTATCTATTAATTATTATATTAAATAAAAATAATATAAATGATAGACTCTTTTAGGCTTGCGGGCTCGATAAATGAAGCTCGGGCTTAGGCTTGTTTACCAAACAAAGCTCGCTAAGGCTCGACGAGGTAAATGTTATTAAACTAGTATATGATGCCCGCACTTTGTTGCGGGATTGATTTCAACACTCGATACAGTAGTCAAAATAGATATGTCTAGAAAATTACTGATACGTGATTCACATTGATCAAAAATTATAAAAGAATATTAGTATCGATGTTGCGCGGCTACTAAGCGTTCGGTTCATTACGATACCGTTGTCATACACAACACTCTTTATAGCTTACAATATTAAAAAATAAATACTCTATTGTGAATGCATCTCGTTTTCACAATTTTATACCGCGGCGTCAAGAAAAGCCTAAAAATGAAAATGGTACATGTACCGATGTTGTTTAGATGATATCAATTCAATTCCTGACGATAAATAAAGAACTAACTATATATGACTATTAGAATAAAACTTTAATCAAACCATAGGTAAAAATAAGCATGTTCCAACTAAAATAACGAAAAAAGGTAAACGACGTCACTTAACATATAAAAAACGCACACCGTGATCTAGCTTTGATGACATGTACGTTTGTGTTTTGATCACTTATACATTACTTTCACCGTGATCTAACTTTGATGACATGCAATTGTCCCTGCTGTGAATGCAAACCCTACGAGCAATGCTGTTGTGCCTGCTGCTGCTAATCCTCCTGCTCCGAAGAACAACAAGAAGCCGTACACTGGAGTGCATCCCAAGTGTGCGACTTGTAACTATCACCATCCTGTAACCTCCGCTTACCGTTTGTGTACCAACTGTAATCGTTATGGTTACACAACTCCCTACTGCCGTCAAGTCAATCAGGCCCAGCAAGCACCGCCAGCTCAGGCAGCTCTACCAGCTCTCCCAGCTCCCCCGCAGAACCCCAGACCAGTCAACAATGTTCGTGCATGCTACAAGTGTGGAGACACTCCTCATCTCCGTAACCAGTGTCCCCGGCTGAACCAGGAGCAACAGCCAGCTGCTCGAGGATGAGCGTTCAACCTCAATGCTAATCAGGCTCGTAACGACAATGACGTCGTTAATGGTACGTTTCTCGTCAATAATCTTTACACTTCGATACTATTTGATACTGGTGCCGATAGAAGCTTTGTGTCCGTAGAATTTGAATCTTTGTTAAACTGTGCACGCTCTAAACTACCTAAGTCGTTCTCGGTTGAGATTGCCGATGGTCAGTCTATTCTAGTTGATTATATTCTTAGTGGTTGTTCCCTGACCCTTAACGACCACGTCTTCACTATTGATCTCATACCCATGCAATTGGGTAGTTTTGATGTCATAATTGGCATGGATTGGTTACGTAAGAACCATACCGAAATCGCTTGTCACGAGAAGTACATTCGTCTACCTCTCCCATCTGGTGAAACTTTACACGTTTATGGAGACCGACCTTCTAGAGGACTGAAGCTGATGTCGTGCACTCAGGCGAATAGATGCTTACGTAAACCGTACTTTGCCTTCTTGGCCCACATAGTGGAACAAATGGGCAAGGGAAATAACATAAGCGATGTTCCAGTAGTGTGTGATTTCCCTGACGTCTTTCCTGAAGATCTTCCTGGTCTTCCTCCTCCCCGATCTGTTGATTTTCGTATTGACCTCATACCTGGTTCGACTCCTGTAGCCAAGGCTCCTTACCGACTTGCACCCTCTGAGATGCAAGAATTATCTAGTCAACTACAAGAACTACTCGACAAAGGCTTTATACGTCCAAGTACCTCCCCGTGGGGTGCTCTTGTGTTATTCGTCAAAAAGAAAGATGGTTCATTTCGTATGTGTATCGACTACCGTGAACTTAATAAACTCATCGTTAAGAATCGTTACCCTCTTCCCCGCATCGACGATCTATTCGACCAATTACAAGGCGCAAGTTGTTTCTCTAAAATCGACTTTCGATCTGGTTATCATCAACTTCGTGTTCTCGAAGAAGATGTCCCCAAAACCGCGTTCCGTACTCGATATGGACACTACGAGTTCGTGGTCATGCCTTTTGGTCTGACCAACGCACCCGCCGTGTTCATGGATCTTATGAACCGTGTTTGCAAACCCTATTTGGACCGTTTTGTGATAGTCTTTATGTTGGACTCTGTATGCCCAAGACACATATTAAATTGATGTGGCTAGTACGTTATGATCCAAGTCGAGTCATACCCAATAACAAGCTAGACAAACACTTATATTATTTATTTGTGATATGATCAAACAAATAAATATTAACACTTACAATATTTAGAAATTGGTTTTCTAAATAATTGCACTTGACAAACTAATAAATTATATGGATAATTTATTTTGAGAGAATATTTTATTTTGTTATTTAATGGGTTAAATAACATAATAAAAGTTGTATAAGTCTTATAACATATGTTGTTATATTTTATGAAAGTTATAAAATATACATAAGACTTATAAATTTTATAAAAGAAATTATTATTTTTTTATAAAGTAAAGAGTGCCCCCCCCCCCCCTTGTTCTTCCCTAAAGATTTTCCACCAATCAAGTTACATGCACATCTTACATGTTAGATGGCATTTGATTGGGTGGTGTAACCAAGACCATTTTGGTCCAATAAGGTTTCATGCACTTGCATGTGTAAGTTGGCACATGATTGGTCAAGGTGGGTGGCAATTCTCTCTCATGGTTCTATAAATACCAAGATGTCAAATGCAAGAAGAAGTAAGACTTATGAACTTGAAGAAACTCTAGAGAGTATGCTCTCAAATTTTCGGCCAACATAGAGCATTTTAGGAGATCATTTTCAAGTGTAAGACTTGAATTTAGTCTCTAAAAATCGGGTCATGTATGGTTGATCAAGTAGGCTTTTTCAAGTTCATAAATCAAGTGCAAGAACTCCACAACCTCCTCTCATATTTTCGGCCAAGCATGGTTGTTCATGAGGAATCTTAGTGAGTTCATAAGTGTAGAAATCCTAGCTAAACATAAGGTGTTTGTTGAAAGGCTTGGGGTATACAAGCTTGAGGTCTTCTACACTTGAAGGCAACCGTTCAAGAAGCATCATCATCTTCATGTCCTTTACTCCTTGGAATGTAGTATTTTAAACACTCTATGGTTGTGTTTTATTTTGATAGCATGCATGGTCATATATGGATCCGGGATTGGGTTTTACATATAAAATGAGTTTTATATCTTGTAAGTAACATGTTTTAAATAATTATTTACGCTGCGTTTTTATTTTATATGGATAAAATACTTTGATAAACATGTGAAAACCCCAACAGTGGTATCAGAGCCAGGTTATATGAATGCATGCTTCATAGGATATGAAATTTTCGGGTTTCAGGTAAAACCCTATGGCCGAAATTTTCACTATGGTTATCCCTTTGTTTTTCAAGATTATATTCTTACATGCATAAATGAATCTGGAAAAATTATTCATTTGGATGATTATTTTGTTTGGTCAAAAAAACCCACATTTTTCGGTTTTTTCATTCTTGACCGAAATATTGTAGGTTGTAAAAGGGAACCATTTTTGCTTCTTGAATTTTATATATTTGGATATATATATTTTGGTGTTCATAACCTAGCCATGACCTTGTATGAATATGTTGAATGTTTGTGTTTGTGATTTATATTTAATTATTTCAAAGGGTTGTAATAATAATTATTTTTGTTCTTCCATGTGTAAAAATATGTAATTTATTTATTTTATTTGGTATGTAAAATAAATAGATTAGGTGCTTTTTATTTTACTAGAAAAATGTATTAGGATATATTTTTTTGTAAAAGAAGATGCACACAAAAATGCGGTTTTGGTTTTGGCTAATTTCGGGCCTAAAGGACTTAATAGTTCTTAACGGGATTTTAGCCCGATAACCAAAACACATTTACGGAGCCCAAAGGAGTTTGGAGCTGAATTAAAGTACATTTTGGAAGCTCAAAGAAAGTGGAGAAATCACAACACAAAAGGGAGACTTGAAGCATTTGGATGCGGGATCAAGTGGGAGTTCAACGACACATTATTTGTGTCAATATTCACCCCTTAGGAAGGACCTTTTGGCACACTTGTTTCGGCTAACAAGTGTTGTCAAAATAGTTGGCTATGGTTATGCACCTAATGATATGGGTGTTGTGCTTGTGTGGTTGTTTATTTTGTTGTTTGATGATATTTGGATATGCATGCTTAACAAACTAATAATCAACAACAAGCTTAAAATTGGTTCTTTAAAAGATCATTAAAATTGGTTAATAAAAGGTTATTAAAAATTAATGATTTTTATAATAAAATGGGTTTTATTAAAAAGAACCTTGAAAATTTGTTTTCACAAAAGTACCAAGGATTTGAATGCATGCAAATGTATGGTACATAAAGTTTTCTAAACTAGAATTTTTTAAAACTAAAAAATCTCTTTTATGAAACAAGTCAAACACCATCCTTTTATACAACACTCGAAACACTTGGGAACTCTTTTGTGGGATAAAGGTCACCTAACCACATTTGAGGGAACTTGTATATTCGAGGTGGGTTTACCATGTTTGTGGGATAAAGGTCACCTAACCACTTATGTGTATAAACTCACACGTGTGTGTAAGTTGGACGACTTGATTTGGAAACCATGAACTTAGGGTCACCGAAGCATGGGGAACAAAAGGTGTTGATGGGATTAAACATACCAACTAAACATAAAGATGTTTAACCGATCCCATATGGCTAGAAGTTGCAAAGGGTTGCAATTGTCAAACGTTGACTACCTTGTTAATTTAAATAAAGGGATAAAGGTCACCTAACCGATATTTAAATGTAACGTTGGATTCTAGATTTTAATTATTAATTGTCTATGAGACACAAAAGGGTATTAATGATTAAAATATAATAATATCGAAAATACTAAAATTGAACCTTGTTAAAATTTTGTAGATGGCCGCTAACAAGATTACCCAAACCGTCCGCAACCTATCATTGAAAACGATCCTAATCCCGATGAACATCTTATGGAAGATAAAGATGCCTATAACGATTGAATTAAGTATATCAAGGATACTACGCAAGCCTCATGCCTCATGTTAGGAATTATGATTCCAGAGATTCAAAAGGTTTTGAACATCATGAGCATACGACATGGTTACCCAATTGTAGGAAATGTTCCTAAGGGTAGAACGCTTCGAAACGGTTCGAGCGCTTCATTCATGTCGAATGGAGGAAACCCAATCGAACTCATCTTATGTCTTTAAGATGAAAAGCCACATTGATCACCTCGAAAGGCTCAATATGGATAAAAGGGTTTTATCCATTCTAACGATCAATGAGGATGGCAACTAGAAAGGACATCACCCCGACACCAAAGCGAAACCACCGAAACCAAAAGAAAAGTAGGCAAAGGTTGCCACGAACGATCCATGCTTTAAGTGTGGTGAGATAGGACATTTAATTAGGAATTGTCCAACCTATCTCAAAGAGTTGAAAACTAAGAGGAATGCAGGGCAAACCTCAGGTACAATCTTAATGACACATATTGACCTTAATGTTATTTCCTCAAACACATGGGTATTAGATACTAGATGTGGAACTCATGTTTGCAATTTGTTGCAAAAGATTCAAAAGAAATAAGCATTACAAGAAAGGAGACTATGTTTTGAAACTTCCAAATGGTTTGGAAATTGTTTTAAAATGTTTTGAATGCTCCTAGTTTGACTAGGAACATTATTTAAGTTTCCCTTTTGAGACAATATGTTTTGATTTAAAGTTTGTAAACAATGACATTTATATTTCGATGAATGACATGTTTTACTTTAAAACTATGCCTTCAAATGGTAGTTATGAATTGGTTCATAATAATACATCATTTGATAGTTCAATGTACCAAGCAATCACCAACAAACTCAAAATGGATTTGAGTAAGACTTATCTTTGGCATTATCGCCTTGGTCATATAAACAGATGTCACATGTAAACACGACGAAAGAATTGTCTTTTGGAAACAAATGAAATTGGTTCATTTGATACATGCGAATCTTATTTACAAGGTAAAATGACCAAGAAATCCCTTAGTGGGAAAGGGCAAAAGATTTATTAGGTATCATACATTCGAATGTATGTGATCCTTTTAAGCCAATGACTAGGAATGGTGAAAGATACTTCATTACTTTTACCAACGACTATAGTAGTTATGGTTATGTGTACTTGCTAAGACACAAAGTTGAAGTTTTGAAATGTTCAAAGTCTTCAAAAGGTGAAGTACTAAATCTACTCTTTTAAAGATCTTCGTTTCGATAGAGGAGGAGTCGAACTCTATTAGATATGGTTCGATCTATGATGGCTAGGAGCGCATTATCTCTATCACTTTGGGGTTACGCTTTGCTCTCCGCGACCAGTATGGCCCCAACCAAGAAAGTGGAAAAGACACCTTTCGGAATATGGAATGGAAAGGCTCCATCATTAATCATATTTGAAGGTATGGGTTGTGAAGCTTATGTGAAGCAATACACCCCAAACAAATTAGAAGTACAATCCACTAAGTGTATCTTTGTTGGATATCCTAAAGATGGTATAGGATATTATTTCTACGATCCAACAGAGCAAAAGGTATTTGTTGCTCGAAAAGCTGAGTTCTTGGAAGCTAAGTTCCTTATGGAAGGAATTAGTAGAACAATGGAACTTGATGAGGATCAAGAACCACAAGCCAATACACGTTTGGTTGCTACTAGCACTCAACAAGAAAATTGTTGAAAACGATCAAGTGGTTGATCATTACACACAAAACGTTCGCAGATCTGGTAGAATAAGTAGTCCACCTGAAAGATATGGATTTTTCATAGATGGATGCTACGTGGTAGATTCAGGTGAATCAACCACATACCATGATGCAATGTCAAAATTCGATTGTGACAAATGGCTTGAAGCCATGAACGTAAAGATGCAGTCCATGTATAACAACCAAGTATGGGAATTGGTTGTAGCACCTCTTAACTCCAAAGTAGTTGGAAGTAAGTGGGTTTTCATGAAGAAAACATATATACATGGAAACTTGGATACTTGTACAACGAAACTCTTAGCAAAAGGTTTCACTCAAACTCAAAGGGTTGATTATGATGAGACCTTCTCGCCTATGGCGATGCTAAAGTCAATTAGGATATTATTTGCCATACTTGCATAATATGATTATGAGATTTGTCAAATGGATGTCAAAACGGCTTTCCTTAATAGATATCTTGAGGAAGATGTCTATATAGTTCAGCCTGAAGGTTTTGTCGATCCAAAACATCCTGACAAAGTATGCAAGTTAAAGATATCAATCTATGGATTGAAACAAGCATCTAGAAGTTGGAATCACCGTTTTGATGAAGTGATTAGGGAATATGGATTCATCAAGAACGTCGATAAAACTTATGTGTATAAAGGCTAGTGGGAGCATCATCACTTTCTTAGTACTGTATGTCGATGACATTCTACTATTTGGAAATGACATTCCAAACAAGGAAGGTGTAAAAACCTAGCTTGGAAGTTGTTTTTCCATTAAGGATCATGGAGAAGACGCCTATATTTTGGGAATAAAGATCTACAGGGATAGATCAAGGCGCTTGATAGGTTTAAACCAAAGTGCATACATTGACAAAGTCTTGAAAAAGGTTCAAGATAAAGAACTCTATGAAAGGTTTGGTACCTATTCAAGAGAGAACAATATTGAAAGCATTTCAATGTCCAAGCTCAAAGGATGAGCAGGAAAGAATGAAAGGAAGCCCATATGCGTCAGTTATAGGATTCATTATGTATGTAATGATATGCACTAGACCGGACATGTCATGCGCATTAAGCATGACGAGAAGATACCAGCGAAATCCAAGTAACGGTCATTGGGTGACTGTTATAAATATATTGAAATACCTCAGACAGACTAAGGATATATTTCTAATATATAGATCTGGTGAAGAAGAACTCGTTGTAAGGGGTTACAGGGATGCGAGTTTCGGAATTCGTTGTAAAGGGTTACATGGGTACGAGTTTCCAAACTGATCAAGATGGTTCTCGATCACAATCAGGGTAGCATTGTCCACTACAGAATCAGAATACATCGCCGCTTCTTTGATTGAGATAATTCATATGGATCTGCCACTTGAATTATTGCCAATCTAGGGGTAGTCCCTACCATTCAGGACCCTAGAGATCTTTGTGATAACGATGGTACGATTTCTCAAATCAAGGTACCTCATGTACATCAAAAGACTAGGCACATTGGGCGGATTTTCAACTACATAAGGGATGAAGTTGAAAAATGGAAAGATATGTATTCGCAAAGTTCATACTGATCAAAATATTGCGGATACACTCACGAAGATCCTTGTACAGGCAAAGCATGAAAGGATCATACTTGTGCCTTAGGACTTCAATATTCTAGTGATTGGATTTGATCTATTTTGTATTTGGATATTGGAACGACTGTTAATATAACCCTTTATGGTATTTTGAGTTATGTTCCATTTTAGCATGTTTAAATCCATGAATAAGTTGCTTATTCTAAATGTCCGTAGTCGATCATACTTGTGGGAACAGATATGAATGTAAGACTATTATGAACTTGGATTGGTGGATATTCATTAGGTATGAATATGGAGCAAAGTGTTGCTGCCAAAGATCATATATATTTGTGGGATACAAATATTGGACTGACTCGCTCTCAAATATTACTGCATGGAATCATCTGTGATTGATCATAAGTAAATTTGAGTAAAGGAGAATATCATAGTATCCTCTGACCTGAGATGCATATTGGGTCTTGATATTCACCAAATATTATACCTTGACTTTTTCTTCGCTGTCAGTAATATGACAGTACATAAGGCTAAGCTCAGGTGTGGTACAAGGTGATTGTGAGAGACGTATGTAGTCAAGACGGGATTTGTTCCTCTTATTCGTTGAGAGTAAGATGTCTAAGGCCTGCTAAAGTTAAATCAATAGAGAGTGATCACTCTATGTCTCTGGATTTAACATGACATCTGTAACGAAATGATAAATGATAGATTCACCTAAATCATGTTCAAGTAAGGGACTTGAAGGGGATGATGTTATTGAATGGCACATATAGTCATACGTATTAGGGGTAGTAAACCGTAGTTAGGCGTCATTTACTGCTTGCATCAATCTTCTATGTATCTTGTGCAAGTGGGAGATTGTTGGACTCTGTATGCCCAAGACACATATTAAATTGATGTGGCTAGTACGTTATGATCCAAGTCGATTCATACCCAATAACAAGCTAGACAAACACTTATATTATTTATTTGTGATATGATCAAACAAATAAATACTAACACTTACAATATTTAGAAATTGGTTTTCTATATAATTGCACTTGACAAACTAATAAATTATATGGATAATTTATTTTGAGAGAATATTTTATTTTGTTATTTAATGGGTTAAATAACATAATAAAAGTTGTATAAGTCTTATAACATATGTTGTTATATTTTATGAAAGTTATAAAATATACATAAGACTTATAAATTTTATAAAAGAAATTATTATTTTTTTATAAAGTAAAGAGTGGGCCACCCCCCCCCCCTTGTTCTTCCCTAAAGATTTTCCACCAATCAAGTTACATGCACATCTTACATGTTAGATGGCATTTGATTGGGTGGTCTAACCAAGACCATTTTGGTCCAATAAGGTTTCATGCACTTGCATGTGTAAGTTGGCACATGATTGGTCAAGGTGGGTGGCAATTCTCTCTCATGGTTCTATAAATACCAAGATGTCAAATGCAAGAAGAAGTAAGACTTATGAACTTGAATAAACTCTAGAGAGTATGCTCTCAAATTTTCGGCCAACATAGAGCATTTTAGGAGATCATTTTCAAGTGTAAGACTTGAATTTAGTCTCTAAAAATCGGGTCATGTATGGTTGATCAAGTAGGCTTTTTCAAGTTCATAAATCAAGTGCAAGAACTCCACAACCTCCTCTCATATTTTCGGCCAAGCATGGTTGTTCATGAGGAATCTTAGTGAGTTCATAAGTGTAGAAATCCTAGCTAAACATAAGGTGTTTGTTGAAAGGCTTGGGGTATACAAGCTTGAGGTCTTCTACACTTGAAGGCAACCGTTCAAGAAGCATCATCATCTTCATGTCCTTTACTCCTTGGAAGGTAGTATTCTAAACACTCTATGGTTGTGTTTTATTTTGATAGCATGCATGTTCATATATGGATCTGGGATTGGGTTTTACATATAAAATGAGTTTTATATCTTGTAAGTAACATGTTTTAAATAATTATTTCCGCTGCGTTTTTATTTTATATGGATAAAATACTTTGATAAACATGTGAAAAACCCAACACTTTATTGATGATATACTTATTTATTCTAAAACTAGGGTTGATCATGAACGCCATCTACGTCTTATACTAGAACTTTTACGTGGTGAACGCTTGTACGCTAAATTTTCTAAGTGTGAGTTTTGGATCAGTGAAGTACAATTTCTCGGGCACGTTGTTAGTAAACAAGGAATTCACCCTTCTAAAATCGAGGTTGTGAAGAACTGGAGTACACCCAAATTTGTATTTGAAGTTTGTTCCTTCTTGGGATTGGCGGGTTATTACCGCCGATTCATGTCGGGCTTTTCAAAGATCGACGTCCCTCTCACTTCTTTGACTCAGAAAGATAAACCTTTTGCTTGGGGTCCCGAGCAAGAGGAATCTTTCCAGACTCTTAAGAATCTCCTCTGTATTGCTCCTGTCCTTGCTTTCCCTGATGGGAATGATGATTTTGTGGTATACTTTGATGCCTCGAACCATGGCTTGGGCTGTGTGCTCATGCAGCAGGACAAGGTCATCGCTTATGCCTCCTACCAACTTAAGATACATGAGAAAAACTATACTACCCACGACCTTGAGCTTGGCGCAGTTGTTTTTGTGTTAAAGATCTGGCGACACTACTTATATGGTACTAAGTGTGTGGTTTTCACTGACCATAAGAGCCTGCAACACATCTTTAATCAAAAGGAACTGAATATGCATCAGCGACGATGGGTGGAATTGCTTAATGACTACGACTGCGAGATTCGCTATCATCCTGGCAAGGCGAATGTCGTGGCCGACGCTCTTAGTCGTAAGACTCATGTTAGTAGTATTTTCTATTCTCATATCACTAGTAGCCTTCATACTTGTATCCGTGAAGCTCAATACTCGTCAGCAAACGAAGGAAGCCTAGAAGTGGAAATCCGAGGCACTACAATTGATCAACTTGAAACAAAGTCTGATGGACTTCAATACTATCTTAATCACATCTGGGTGCCGGATGGCGATAACCTTCGTGAGCTCATTATGAATGAGGCTCACAAATCTCGATACTCTATTCATCATGATGCTGATAAGATGTACCATGACTTGCGTATGACTTATTGGTGGCCTAGCATGAAGAAAGATATCGCTGCCTACGTTTCGAAGTGCCTTACTTGTTCAAAGGTGAAAGCTGAATACCAACGTCCGTTGGGTCTTCTTGAACAACCTGAAATCCCTGTTTGGAAATGGGATAGTATCGCTATGGACTTTATAATTAAACTACCCCGTACATGTAACATCCCAAAATTTTTAAATCAATTATTTAGAATATAATGCCGATAAATAGACAAGTGAACAAACTAGGAAAAAAACAAAATAATTAAATAACCTAGTTAAATAAAAGTCTTGTAATGACTTAAAAGGGGGTTAACACGCTAAAAATGAGAACTAAATGATAAGTGAGGGGCCAAAAGCGTTTCTAGTGAAAATAAAACATAAAAATTAAAACTCCAACACACTCTTGTGTGTGTGGAGATCGACAGAAACACAGGGGGCGATCCAGGGCTCCCTTTCAAACCCTAGTTCCTGCTTAATCCCTCGAATTGAAGGCCAAAATCAAATCTAAAACGAAATCCGAGCTTGTATTAGTGATCCCCATAGTAAGGAGATCATAAGGTATGTGAAATTTGATAAAAATTCTCTACTTGAAATTCTCATGAATTTAGGAAATTCGAAATTCGAAATCTGATGATGCATGTGTGTTATAAAGATGAAATAGGAACATTGTAGTGTCTAGGAGTAAACCCCAGACAAGTACATGTTGAAATCATGCTTAATTCTAGTAAAAATCCATGGACACCATTGTAGGTGATTAGTGGGTTATGTAGAACTTGATAAACACTAGGAAATTTGGGGTTGTTCTAGTGTAATTTGACTTATGTGAGGTTATTTCAGAATTATAAGGGCTAATATTTATGCTAGATAGTTTGATTGATGAAAACTTGGGCTATATGACAAGTTATAAACTTGTTAATAGTTCATGTAAAATTCTGCCCTTAAAGTGTTTGTATAAATGCCTCAAAGAAGGCTTAAAACTGAAATTTAAAGTTAAAACGCATAATTACAATGTTTCGGCAAATTGTGCGACATATGATTTAAAAAGAGTTCTAAACATGTTATGATTGGACGCTATAGGGAAGGACTCCGGAGCGTCGAGTGGACAAGCCGGTGGCGACTTGCGTTTGAAGGGCGTACTTTGAAGGTATGTAACTTGATTCGTTACATTGAGTAAGTTTTGATAACTAGCATATGTATTGTTGAGTTGTAGAATAAAGGTTGTGTTGATTGAAGCGACAATGTTCACTATATGGAATAATAGGTCAAGAATTGGTTAGAACTCGTTTGGTAGTCATCATAATGGAGGATTCCGTAGATGAGCCAAACGAGTTGATTAATGGTGTATTGGTAGCGTCAAAGTTATTTAATAGTTAGCATAGGCGGTTACAATCATACGAGCACGAAGCCATAAGATGGATAATGAAATGCCGGTGAAAATAAGCCCCGAAAGTTGGGTAAAAATCGCCTTATGTTTACTATTAAAAAGATAGAAAAATAAGTGTAACTTTAACAGGTCGAATAAATGCATAGTGATTTTAGTCATTTGGTCCGTAAACCAAATTTTCGGTATGATAAACATTATAGACGCGTCGGTAATTAAATTACAATCATGTAGGAAAACGAATCACCTAAAACGGACTTACGAGTCAAAAGTTATGTTGATTTAAAGTTTTAAATGTTAAAAATTAGGTGCTGGGCTGATATACAGTTTCAGCAAACAACATTCTGCCAAAATCATGCCGTGGCGCTACGCCACGGCCAAACGGGAAACCCGTAGCGCGACGCGACGCGACGGTGGTGGCGGCACGCGACCACTGGTCGTGGTCCCCGTCGCGCGGCGCGACCACCCAAACGGATGGATTTTTTTTGTTTTTGCTATGTTTTGAGCATGGAACTTAATCAGACTTATATTTAAGGTGTCAAAACTAATCTTTTGTGTGGTTTTGACCATAGGTGATGATGAACTAAATCCGGATGGCGAACAATCACAATTCCATGAACCGAACACACTCTTTTGAAGCTTCCGCGATTACTTTAATATGATCAAATTAATGTCTATGTAGTTAACACTTGAATACTTGTTCTTTTGTCTTGGGATTCTTAAACTAGTAGTACTTGTCCTAGATGTTAACTTGGTTAAAATTTCCTTATGTTTAATATAAAAATCAAGGTTTTGGTTTACTAAGACTTTGTTTATAATAAAATATTATGAAAAGCGAGTAGAGTATTACAAGTTGGTAATCAGAGCTTAAGGTTGTCAACAAAGTGTTTGGTTCAAGCTTGATTGATCATCCGGTAAGAATTAATTATTTATGTTAGTAGATTTTATCTTATGTAAAAAACGAGATATGAGTTAATGTGCATGGGAAGAGTGTGTTAACACATTCAAACCCGGAAAGTGCACCGAATGTGAACGGTTAAAGCAAGTTACGAACTTGGCTAAACCAAAGCAAATAAAGTTATGTTATAAATGAGATGTTTAATAATTGACGTAAACATTTCAGTTTCGAGATGTCGAAAGGGAATGACAATGATCCGGTGCCGACAAGCACCGAACAAATGAAAGAAACAATTGCCGAAGAAGTGGGAAAGGCAATTGAGGGTAGTCTATCCGGGTTCATAGACAAAATTCAAACCACGGTGTTATCATTAGTTGAAGAACGAGTCAAAAGGTTGGAAGATAGTATCAACCTTATGAAAGAGAAATCGGGAGAACGTAAAGGATGTTCGTACAAAGAATTTATGGCGTGTAAACCGCCAATCTACAACAGGGAGGTTGACCCGATTATTTGCCAAAGGTGGCTGAGCGACGTTGAAGGGGTGTTTGAAAGGACCCATTGTGACGTGAGTGATTTTGTTGCTTACGGAACGGGTCAGTTGAGGGGTCAAGCTAAGGATTGGTGGGATAACAAAAAGAAGGAGATAGGAACCGAAGCGGCGAGGGTCATGACTTGGGATGAGTTTAAGGTGCCGTTCCTTAAACACCATAGTCCCAAAGCGGTTATTAACAGGATCAAGGAAGAATTCATCCAGTTAAGACAAAAAGGAGAATCAATTGATAAAATCACGGGTATCTTTATGGATAAACTGAGATTCTGTGACGAGTTAGTCACCACTGAAGAGCAGAAGATATACTACTATTACAACATGCTGAGTGCTGAATACCGGGAGTTCATGACTCCCTCAAAGTATGAAACCCTCACGGAAATTATCAACACCGCCCGGGAGCGGGAAATCGAGTTGAAGAAACAAGTTGAGAGGGGCGAGCGAAAGGCACAGGATGTGAATCCAAGCCCTACAAAGAAAGCTCGAACTGTGGAATCGAGAAAGAAAGTGGATGCTAAAGGCGGGTCACCAAGTTGTAAAGTGTGTAGAAAAGGGCACAAGGGAGAGTGCCGTTTCAAAGACAAATCGTGCCCCATATGTGGTAAAACGGGGCACACGGCGTCTCTATGCCCGGGTAAAGTCTCGGTTTGCTACAAATGTTATCAGCCCGGCCACAAAAAGTCCGAATGCCCAGACTTAGTTGGAAAGAGAGACGTTAAAGAATCTTCAACAGAAGCTCCAAAGGCGAAGGCTAGGTCTTTTCAACTTACAGCAGTTGAAGCGAAGACAGAACCCGATGTGGTCTCAGGTATATTCGCAATAAACTCGATCCCTGCACGTGTATTATTTGACACGGGTGCGAATAAATCCTTTATTTCACATGGATTTATTTGACATCCTTCATTTGTATTTACAAAATTACCTATGCCTTTAAAGGTTAAGATAGGAGATAACAAGAGTTTCATAGTTTGTGATGTCTGCCAAAGTTGCAAATTAAGTATCGATGATGAGGAATACTTTATAGATCTAATTCCGATGTCTATGGGAGAGTTTCAAGTGGTTGTAGGGATGGATTGGCTATCTCGATACCACGCAAAGGTCGTGTGTTTCCGTAAGGAGATAAAACTAACATCTCCGAGCGGAAAACACGTCACAATCTATGGCGAAAAGGGAGGCAATCCTATAATATGCTCGATGATGAAAGCTCACAAGCTCATGAGGCATGGATGTAAAGCATTTATGATATACGCGAATGAGCCCGAGAAAGAATTACCGAAGATTGGAGACGTACCAGTGGTACATGACTTTGAAGATGTATTTCTGGATGATTTACCGGGAATGCCGCCCGAGCGGGAGGTAGAGTTCGGAATTGAATTAGTTTCGGGCGCGAAACCCGTAGCAAAAGCACCATACCGACTTGCACCATCGGAATTACAAGAATTAATGTCGCAGATTCAAGACTTGCTCGATAAAGGATTCATAAGGCCGAGTGTGTCTCATTGGGGCGCACCCGTGCTATTTGTGAAAAAGAAGGACGGAAGCATGCCCATGTGTATCGATTATCGAGAGTTAAATAAACTCACGGTAAAGAATCGATACCCGCTTCCGAGAATAGACGATCTATTCGACCAATTACAAGGTGCGAACTGGTTTTCAAAAATTGACCTTAGATCGGGGTATCACCAACTAAGAGTCAAGGAGGAGGATGTACCGAAGACGGCTTTCCGCACGAGATACGGACATTACGAGTTCCTCGTGATGTCATTCGGGCTGATAAATGCACCCGCGGCTTTCATGGACCTCATGAACCGGGTTTGCAAGCCGATGCTGGATAAATCGGTAATCGTGTTTATTGACGATATTCTGGTATACTCAAAAAGTGAAGCAGAACATGCACGCCACTTACAAGAGGTGTAGAGACACTCAGGCAAGAAAGGTTGTATGCGAAATTCTCAAAATGCGCCTTCTGGTTGCTAGAGGTGCAATTCCTCAGCCACATCATAAGCGTCGATGGAATATTGGTAGATCCTTCAAAGATAGAGGCCGTGTCAAAATGGAGCCCTCCGAAGAATCCTTTGGAAATTAGAAGCTTCTTAGGGCTTGCGGGATACTATAGGAAATTCATTCAAGATTTCTCTAAGATTGCGTCGCCGCTAACTAAGTTAACCCGGAAAGAGGAAAAGTTCATTTGGGGTGCCGAACAAGAAAGAGCGTTTCAAACGCTAAAAGAGAAGTTAGCTCAAGCTCCGGTATTAACATTACCGGACGGGGTCGAAGACTTGGTGGTTTATTCGGATGCCTCACTATCGGGGCTCGGATCCGTTTTGATGCAACGGGGCAAAGTTATAGCTTATGCCTCGAGGCAATTGAAAATACATGAAAAGAAATATCCCACACACGATCTCGAATTGGCTGCGGTGGTGTTTGCGTTAAAAATATGGAGGCACTATTTATATGGGGTAAAGTGCACCATATTCACCGATCACAAGAGTTTAAAATACTTATTCGGTCAGAAGGAGTTAAATATGCGACATAGGCGATGGTTAGAAACGGTGAAAGATTTTGACTGTGAAATACATTACCACCCCGGAAGGGAAAATGTGGTGGCGGATGCCCTGAGCAGAAGAGCGGATTATGTCCCATTGCGAGTAAGGTCGATGCAGCTTGTTGTGACCTCGGGTATACTTGAACGTATTCGAGAAGCGCAAATAGAAGCAGTGAAAGAGGAGAACTGGAAGAAGGAAATAATAATCGGTCAGTTAAAAGATTTGTCGGATGGAAGGAACGGGTTGAAGATTCGATCCGGGAGAATATGGGTTCCAAATTCTTGTGGGGTTAAGACGCTTCTACTCGATGAAGCTCATAAATCCCGATATTCTATTCATCCGAGTGCGACCAAGATATACAACGATCTGAAACAAAATTATTGGTGTCCCGGAATGAAGAGGGATGTAAAATACGTGGAGAAGTGTTTGACTTGTTTACAAGTCAAGGCGGAACAGCAGAAAGGCTGTAAACGAACCGAACGTTCAGCGAACAGTTCGTGAACCGTTCGGTGGGAAGTTCGTTTATGTTCGTTCGTTTAATAAATGAACGAACATGAACAAGAAATTTCGTTCGATTAGTTAAATGAACAGACATGAACAGCGGTCTCGTTCGTTCGATTGTGTTCGTGAACGTTCGGTAAGGTGTTCGTGAACGTGTTCGTGAACATTCGTTGATTTGCGTTCGTTTATGTTCGTATGTTTGTGTTTTTATTGAAGATCTTTGTACTTTCTTATTTTTTATTTGTACTTTTTATATTATTAAACTTTTATTTATTTTATTTCCCTAACAATTAAACTAGGAAACTCACTTTCACCTTGTTTATGCATTATTTCCCTTTCAATTCTCATTATTTACATCCACGAATACGATCGACCTTCGTTCCACAATAAGGGATTCAAGTTCGAGTGCTACTTTCTGGGCCATCTATCTTTATCCTTCGTCGCGTTCGCTAAATTTATTTGTGTTTGTTTGTGTTCGTGAACCGTTCGCGAACACGCTCATTCCCTTAATGAACGAACACGAACATAAAATCTCGTTCGGTAAGTGTTCATGAACCATTCGTGAACACATTTATTTCCTTAACGAACGAACACGAACAAGGCCTTGTTCGTGTTCGTTCGGTTCGTTTACAGCCCTACCAGAAACCATATGGAAAGCTGCAACCTTTGGAGATCCCGGTTTGGAAATCACTATGGACCTATTGACCAAACTACCTAAAACGATTCAGGGATTTGATGCTATATGGGTGATTGTGGATAGATTGACGAAGAGTGCCCATTTTATTCCTATACGCGAGACATATACTTCGGAAAAGATGTCCGAGGTATATACAAACGAAATAGTGGCACGTCACGTAGTACCGGAATCCATTGTGTCGGATAGAGATACCCGGTTTACTTCAAACTTCTGGCGAGATTGTCAAGAACAAATGGGAACAAAACTTTTCATTAGCACCGCCTACCATCCTCAGATGGATGGGCAGAGTGAAAGAACAATACAGATGCTAGAGGACATGTTACGAGCATGTATCATCGACTTCGGCGGAAATTGGGATGTTTATCTACCATTGGCCGAATTTTTGTATAACAATAGTTACCATTCAAGCATTGGCATGGCACCTTACGAGATGCTATATGGTAGAAAGTGCAGAACCCCGGTGTGTTGGGGTGAAGTGGGTCCGCGTGAATTGGCGCATAAAGATGTAATTCGGACCACTAATGAGAAAATTGAAGTGGTACGAGCCCATTTGAAAGCAGCCCAAGATAGACAAAAGTCTTATGCCGATAAAAGACGAAGACCGATTGAATTTCAGATAGGTGACATGGTTATGTTAAAGGTTTCCCCATGGAATGGCGTAATCAGATTCAGAAAGAGAGGGAAACTAAGCCCGACGTTTATTGGGCAATTTAAAATCATCGAACGGGTTGGCAAGGTAGCTTATCGCCTTGAACTACCGGAAGAGTTGAGTGGAATACATGGCACGTTTCATGTATCACAGTTACGAAAATGTCTAGCGGAGGAAACAGCTTATATCCATTACGACAATATCGAGGTGGATAATAGCCTGAGTTATGCAGTAAGGCCATTAGAGATTTTAGATCGAAAGGTTAAGCACTTGCGAAATAAACAAATCGATCAAGTCAAGATCAAGTGGGAGCATAGGAAGGGTTCGGACACTACATGGGAGTCCGAAGAGGAGATGCGACGTCTCTACCCTACCTTATTCGGTATGTTCTTTGGTTTCGGGGACGAAACCCTTTTAAGGGGGGTGGACTTGTAACATCCTGAAAATTTTAAATCCATTATTTAGAATATAATGCCGATAAATAAACAAGTGAACTAACTAGGAAAAAAATAAAAATAACGAAAATATAAGTTCATAAAATTTACAATTTATTTGTAAATAAATTAGTAAAATAAACTAATTAGGGGTGACACTAACCTAGTTAGATAATGACTAGTGAGTAGTTAAAGGACAAAAAGGGGACTAAAGGAAATTAGAGGGACCAAAAATGATTAAACTAAAATTTAGTTTAATAAAACATGAAAAATAGAAATCTCAAACACACATACGTGTGTGAGATCGACCAGACAAGAGCAGGGGGCGACCAAGTTCATCAAAACCCTAGTTCAACATAAAATCTCTAAATTGAAGGATCAAACTCAGTCCAAATCAAAATCCGAACATAGATTAGTGATCCTCATCACAAGGGGGTTACAAGGTATGTAAAATTTGGTGTTAATTCTCTGTTTGAAATTCTCATGAAATTGGGAAATCTGAAATTAGATGATGCATGTTTGTGATTTGGTTAGCTTAGTGATGAGATGGTGTCTAGAAGTAAAACCTAGACAACTACATGTGAAATCATGTCCAAATTCAGGAAATTCCATGAACACATTGAAGGTGGGTACAAGATAATGATGAACACTAGGGTTTAGAATGATTGTTCTAGTGTAATTTGATCATAGAAAGTGATTTCAGAAAAAGTATGATGTTTAGGGATAAACCCTAGATGAATTCTTGTCAAAATCTTGCATGATACTTGTAGGGTTCATAATCACCATTGTAGGTGATTAATAAGTTGTAGAAACTTGGTAAACACTAAGATCATGATTCTTGTAGAGTGTAATCTGAGTTTTATGAGGTACTTTCTGAAATTTGGAAGTTAAAACATGTGTAAATGTGACTAATTGAAGTTGATTTAGATGATTATTACAAGTCATGAACTTGGTTTTGATGATGTAAAAATCTGACCCGCTAGGTGTTTGTTAAAATGCCTACGTGGGGATTAAAATGTTAAAAATCAGATGAAAACGCAGATTTGATTATTATAGAGAATTATGCGTTAATGATTATGAAAAGAGTTCTAAGTTGATTGTGAATTGAACTCTTTAGGCAAAGAATCCGGATCGTCAAGCGGACAAGCCGGAGCGGATACGCAACTTGTCGTCTCGTTACATTTACGTAGATAAGCCTAGTCGTAAATATGTCTAATGTTGTTATAGCGAAAATAGTTGCGTTTAGTAAGTCTAAGAAGTGATGGAATTCACTCGACAAACCAAACGGGTCAAAAGAAATAGCTGAAATAGGTATGATGTCGAAATAGTGAAATTGACACCCTTTGGTAAGTCTAAGAAGTGATGGAATTCACTCGACAAACCAAGCGGGTCAAAATAAATAGTTGGTTAAATATGTTTATTGATAATACCGCTTAATTAGTCATAATGGGATGTAAGTAAAGTGATGTAATTCACTAGATGAAGAATGTGTTAAAATAATGGTCGAAATGGTAGTGTTTGGAGTGACTCGAACGTCACTCGTTAAATCGAGTTATAAAAGCAGAAACTGAGGATTAGAAGGGATACGCTAAGGTCGACAAGCCCGGGAATGGGTAATTTTGATTAGAAAGCAATGTCGACGAATTATGAAGGTATGTAACTTGATTCGTTACATTTGGGTAAATTTTGATATTTAGCATATAT
>JARYGA010060730.1:0-55508 GCA_030545235.1 Helianthus tuberosus
GGGGAAACGATCAAGGCCGTACACTTGTTGCAAGGTTATGGAAGCTTAATTCCATCCTTATCTAGTGACTAGGCAATGGAGAACATGTGGTGGAGGATTAAATGGCTGCAACTTGTGATTAGAAACATTTAATCTGGTCAGAAGGTGGGAAGCGGCCCGCTTTAGGATCAGCCAAACACAATGCGGGCCGCCTGAGCATGTCAGATCAGAAACAAGTTTCAAAAATGACAGTTTAGGTCCCTGCACGTGTTTAAGGCCATTTCCGACACTTCTAAGGCCCGTAAAGCCAACTTTAAGGCCCTAAAATGTTGCCCAAACATTGTGGACATGAAACATGTTCAAAAATATGCCGGGTGATGGTTCGTTTGGTCGTACGAACGCGATGTTCGCTTAATTACGACGGAATGCGCATAAGCGCGAAAAACGATCCAAATGACGTAACGAATGGATTTTTCTTATGGCGAACACTAAAATATAATGTAGTCATGCTTATATAAATTTTTGGGTGTCCGGATGTATTCAGAACGTAAGTTATGCGCGAAAATGCAAACTTGTGCACTTTTTGACACTTTTAGTCCCTGAATGACCCAAAAGTTTATTTTAGCACACCGAACCCCTCAAAGCCTATTTCTAAGCTATATAAAGGATATTTAAGGTGTGTTTAACTTATGGTCATGTTCCGGAATGTCTGTTACAGTTCAAATTGGCATACTTTCGCAGTTTGTCAACTTTAGTCCCTGTAAGCGATTTAACTTGATTTTGCCATACCAAAGCCTTCAAAACTTATTTCTAAGTTATGTAAAGGTTATTTAAGGTATGTTAAGCCAATGTCACTATTCCGGAGTGTTTGTTGCATTAAACTGGTTATATTTACGCATCGGTGCGCGTATAACCTTCCAGAAAGTGATTTAGAGTTTGAAATTGAACAAGAATTGATATGTGCAAATGATACACATATTTTTACAAATCCCAAGTATGAAATATAATATTTCATTGGTTTGGTACTTGTTTGATGGCCGTGAAGGCACAGGTGTTACACCGGTGGTCACAGTCTGTGTATATGTATGTGTGACTGATCGATTTGGGGATGATGATGATCGATTTATGTGGTGGTGCTCAGTTAACTGATCGATTTAGAGAGAGAAGATAGAGAGAAGGTCTCAGTTATTTGGGGATGATGATGATCGATGTCTATGTTGTTTATTTGTGTATATGTATGTGTGTATATTAATATATATATATATATATATATATATATATATTAATTTTTGAATTAATAAAATGTTAAATGAAAAGCAAAATGACCAAAATGCCCTTGAACTAAAAGACAAAATAGGAGGTTGCAACAGTAAAAAAATTGGGTTTTTGGATTTTGGACTAAAATGGCAACAAAATGCAAACCACAGGGACCCAGATGTAAAAAGTTTGAGATTTGGACTAAAATGGCAAAAGTGCCCAAACCACAGGGACCAAAATGGCAGTTTACTCTATTATTTAAGTCTATGTTTTTTTTAAGTCTTTGGTTTTTTTTTTATTAAGTTTTTGTTTTTTTTTTATTAAGTTTATGTTTTTTTTATGTTTATGTAATGTGGTTTTAATATTAATGAAAATATTTTGTTAGTATATTTGTTAAATGTTAAAAAAAAATAGAAAACTAAAAAAAATAAAAAAAACTTAAAAGTGGTGGAGGACTATGACTAGGACCATCCTCCCATGCCCTCTAGTTTTGGAGGATGGACCATCTTTGGAAGGACTATGACGTGGCGCCTACGTGGCGGATCATCCTCCAAGGATGGACCATCACCATACCCACTAGCCTTAGTCTAGATGGAGTAAAGTTGATTGTAAATTCATAACTTTTCTGAAAAGTCCTATCCACTATCTTGTTGTCGGCAGGGTTAAGCCCAACTTATTCGCAAAATTCAACTTATCTTTTTAAAAACTCTTTAAAAAAAATAATAAACAACAACAACAGTTATCTAGGGTATGTTTAGCATGGAGCTTTTAAGAGCTTCTAGATTTAAACTTTTAAGAAAAAGCTCCTAATCAATAAAAAGTCTTGTTTGGTTGAAGGAGCTTAAAACTTTTAGGTTAGGAGCGTGAAGCTTTTGGTTGAACGCTACTACTACTAGCGTTTAGAAGGAGCTACAAGCTTTTAGGAAAAAAATGACTATTTTAACCTCTAAAAATAAGAAACTTTTTAATGCACCAACTTTCTAAATTTTTAGTTATGTCAATTTTGGTCATTTTATACATTTTATTAAAAGCTCCAGCTACTCTACCAAACACCAAATATATCTAAAAAGCTACAGCTACTAGCTCCAGCTACCAACTTCCAGTCACCAGCTTCCAGCTTTCAGCTACCAGCCACCAGCTACTTTTGCCAAACATACCCCTAAGGTCCGAAATACTCAAATAATTAAGATTTTCGGATTAAGATAGCGATTTTTAAAAAACTCAGAAATTTTAGATTTTTCAAAAGTTATTAAATAATAAATCTTATTTAAGATGTCAGGTTCTTTTTTTTAGTATTTCTAAAAGATATTTGAATAATTTGGGTATCAAAAATATTTTCTAACAAAAAATCAAATCAAATCCGAATCCAAAATTTCGGATTTGAATTCTGATTTTAAATCCACTATCTGGAAATTTTGAAAATCCGAAAATCCAGATATTTAAAGTTTAACACCCAGTTCAAGTTCGATGAGAACCTTAAAAAAGTGGGAACTTGGGAAACCATGCATTTTTAATAGTTTAAATTACACCATATATGCCTTAGCGAGACGCGAATCCTCAAGGGGAGCAACAACTTAACTCCGGAACCATGTATTTAACATATTAAAAATACCATAAAACATTCAATACATGTACAAAAATATATATATATTTCAAAAAAAAAATCGAAGCCTTTGCTTATACATTCATATAGAAGCCTTTTTAATACAAGAAAATTTGATTTTAATAATCTCACCTATAGATGGTTGGTCAATAATAATTGCACTTTTAAAATTAGAACAACAATTTTAAAAGGTGAAACTGCTAGTAACAAATTTTAAAAGTGAGATTATTATTGGATAGCCATCTATAAGTTGGACTATTAAAGTTCAATTTCCCATTAATAAAAAAAATCCAAAACCAAAAAAATACTTGAAAACAGTTTAAAAAATGGTAAATGTTTCTTTATATAAAATAGTTTTTATTCGAATAGCTACCACACATCTTTAAATGCAAATGCTTCGAAAAAATATTTTTTTACATGATAAATTAATTTTTTATGATATATTTAACATGTTAAATGCATGGTTCCTCACTGAACCTCACAGACACACATATATATAGGGGAGGATCATTTGAGAATAAATTTTAATTGAGAAAAAAAAAGAACAAATAGTACAATTGTAAAATATTAAATAATTTTTCTCTTATCTCATTAATTATAATACTTGACTAATTAACTAGTCAAAAAAGTATCCTCTTCCACATTATTATTATTTTTTTGTCTATACATATCAAAATTTATCCTGCACATTTTGAAATTTATCCTACACATATTGAAATTTATCATACATTTTATCCTACACAATTTGTAATTTATCCTACACAACTTGTAATTTATCTTACACCTCGTAATCTATCTTACACTTTAAATTAATTTTTTTTTTGAAAGAAATAAATATCTTTGAAAATAATTTACAAATTTAATGTAGTTATTTATGAAAGAGCAAGACTACAAATTACTGATCTATGTAAGTATACTAATATACCATTACAATAATATTCAATACAAATATTAAATGAAGCAAAATGTAATTCTTATTAGTTGAAATTTCTTCTTTTAAAGAATTTATTCTCATTTGAACCCTCTACTACATATATATACTAGCAAAATGCCCACGCAATGCGGCGGGAGCGATACATCGCATTGAGATACGCGTTTTTTTTTAGTTTTCTTCTTCATATAATATTTATTGTAGTATCATTATGATAGATATACATCAAAAGCGAAGTAATCAGGCAATCTATTTCATTGTGTTGTGCATTGTTCGGTCGTTTCGGTTATTATCCTCAACCGAAGCCGAAACCATATTCATCGGTTAGTTATTTTATTAACCAATCGGTTATCGGTTAATCACTTCGGTTTATTCGGTTAGATTGACGTTTTTTTTTGTTTGGTTCGTTTAATATTAGTTAATAGCAAAAACCAAACTTTGGCTAAAACTTTTGCTTAGAAATATATGAAATAGAGGTATAAATACATGAAATGAAAGTATAAATATATGAAATGGAGATATGAAATAAGAAATATATGAAATGGAGGTATAAAAGCTAGAAATATATGAAAATATGAATGATTCGGTTCGTTAAGCTAATTTTGGTTATACTAGAGTACAAAAAAATTGATAACCGGTTTTTGGTTAATTCGGTTTTCAGTTTTTTGATGATTTCGGTTCGGTTTCGTCTGTTTTTGGATGGTTTAGGTTAACGGTTTAGTTATTGCTCATCGATAACCGATTTTGGTTGATAACCAACACAAACACTACCACAGTGTGCATTGTTCGGTTGGTGAGATTATTATCCTCAAACGAAATCGAGGTCATCGATTAATCTATTTTATTAACCAATCTGTTTTCAGTTAATTGGTTTGGTTTATTCAGTTAGATTGACGGTTTTTGGTTTGATTCATTTAGTTTCGGTTAATAGCAAAAACCAAACTTGAGCTAAAACTTTTGATTAGAAGAAATACATGAAATTTAGCTATAAATACATGAAATGGATGTATAGGTACATGAAATGGAGGTATAAATACATACAATGGGGGTATATAAATACATAAAATAGGGGTATAAATATGAAAATAGAGGTATAAATACATAAAATGGGGGTATAAATATGAAGTACATGAACTGAAGGTATACCAGCTAGAAATATATGATAATATGAATGGTTTGGTTCAGTTAGTTTTGGTTAAAGGAGGATACAAAAAATTTGACAACTGTTTTTGGTTAATTAGGGTTTCGGTTAATCAGTTTTTAGTTGATTCAGTTTTTGGTTGATTCGGTTGACAATTCAGTTATTACTCACCCTTAGACACTGTTAATAACGTACCATATCAATTTTTTAATTAAAAAAACTATAGAAAATTTAAATTCAAATTAAAGAGAATAAAATACTCGTTTATATGGCGTAATTTAAAAAAAAAATATTAACGTACCGAAAAGTTATGACTGTTTAAAAATCATGGAGGAGTTAGTTTTTTTATAAGTGCATAAAGTGTAACTACTAACTAATTATCTGTAACTTTGTTAAGGATTAGAAATTAAAGTATAATTTAGATGAGGGGATTAAATTTACAGTATTTAATCACTTGACATTATGTAATTATTAAACATTCTGGGATAATGATTAAGTACGTTAGGCTTTAATCACTTGTACACAAGGCATCACCTACTTTTACCTTTTAATCTACACGTCAATACTGGACCAAAACAACTATCGAAACGTCAACAAACATGAGTAAGACACCACGGTTCTTTTAGATTTTTTTAAAACATTAGAGTTTATAAGATATGACAAGAATACGTAAAAGAATTATAAGTTTGTTGTGGAGGAGGAAAAGTGTAACTAATTACCTATAATTATATCAAAACTCAAAGATTTAAGTGTAATAAGATGAGAGACTAAAATATAATTATTACTCAAAAGACCAATTTACCCTTATTTTAGGGGTGTATTTATAAGTTAAGAGAGAAAAAAAATCTTATTTTTAGGGTATCTTAAAATGCATCTCCCTCATGCATTATAATATAGTATATATATAGGCTGGGAGTTGGCTACCAAGTCCAAAACTCTTAAAAGGTGTTAGAAGTTTATATAAGCATTGTGTTTTAAATTCTTTGACATGGTATTATATAGAAAAACACAAAATGTAGCAATTTAAGACACAATGAAATGTATTCTATGCGTGAAAATTAAAACACAATGCTAAGAAAGTAAAAGGAGTATGTTTTAAATTTTATGCATATAATACATTTAATTGTGTTTTAAATTGTTGCATTTGATGCTTTTCTATATAATATAGTGCCAAAAGAATTTAAAACATCATGTCTAAAATTTAAAACACAATGCATATATAGACTTATTACACTTATTATGAGTTTTGGACTTTGTAGCTGAACCCTATATATATGGGGATCCTAAAAGAACAACATGTTAATTAAGAACCGTAAGAGCAATTCTGGAACACATATTTTCTTTAAGCAATTTTTTTTACTTCTAATCACATGTTTTTATGAGTTTTTTTAGAAATATACATATATGTATATTATCAATTTTTAATCATAAAATGTGTATACTCTGATCAATTTTTAATTTATACATATGTGTATCTATCAAATAATATATATATACGATACTTATTTTTCAACTTTAAACACATATGTATACATATATACATTAGAAAAAACAAGTTTAGAACCCTAATCTTCATTTTTACATATATATATATATATATATATATATATATATATAGGGTCGGGATTTAGAGAAAACGGTAGAAAGTGTGAGAACGGTGAAAACGCTTAACGATCGTCCGATCAAAACAATCTATGGACTAGATTGGCGCGGTGGCATTTTCGAAAATAACATCAATTTTATTACGTGGACGTGCTTCATTAAGGGTAAAAGAGTCTTTTGACTACTCCACACAAAACGCCATCTCATGAAATAAAACACCAAAAACAAAAATCACAGACCATTCTAAGTAAAACGCCATTAAATATAAAACGCCAAACTTAATTATAGTAAAATCCCGCCTAAAAAAACCGCCAAAAAATCCTATATATACAACATCTCAGACCTTCAATTAAAAACACACACAAAAACCCAAACGCCATATTTTATACAACCCATTCGCCTTAGAAACGCCAAAAAAACCAAACATCAAATATCTTCCTACCATAAAACGTTTTTTTGAAATTCAGTTTGCCTGTTAGTAAGATTTCGCTCAATGAAATAGACAAAATCCTTAAGTGAGGATATTGTCCATTTCATTGAGTAAAATATTATTGACTTATCCTAAACTTCCATCCAATTTATAACGCCAAAACATACAAAAACATTATTGAGGTTTGTTGTCAATAAAGTTTAGCTGTATGGGGTGGACAACATCTTCAGTTATCTTTCTTGACCGAGGATTAACAATGTTGTACATCTCATACAGCAAAACATTATTGATTTTAGCATGATCAAAATTTGAGGTTTAAGGTGATCTTATTTCGTGGCGTTCTTTTTATCGGTAAAACGCCAAAAAAGTTAAAAAAATCAAACATCGTTGATTGTAAAAATCAAGATTAGGCTAAAGGATCTAAACTCAATAACATTTTGCTGCATGAGATGGACAAATCTTCAAGAAAAAGATGCTGATGTCAGACTCTGTGCTTCCAAACAGCAACACAAAAAACTACTTGAAAAACAAAAAAAAAAAACAAAATGAATCATACGAAAGTCGAAACAGCCAGTTAACATGATTCAAAAAAGAAGAAAGAGACTGGTGACAGAGAAGATTTGGAAGATCAATTGTTTATGTATTCCTTTTTTTATTTTCCTTTTCAGTTAATTGTTATATAATAAAAAACGCCATATATAATAAAAACGCCAAAACAGCCAAAAAGCTTGTTTAAATGATATCATCCAGTTTAACGTCACCAAAAAACTCCCAAACTATAATAAAATTACTTTGAAAAATTATTATAAAAAACCTCAAAAAAAAAAAAAATAAATAAATAAAAAGCAAACTTGAAAATATAACTAGAAACAGTAAATACAAAATCAGTAATACCGAAGAATCTAAAACGCCAAACTTGAAAGATGGGACGTGTTACAGACTTCAGAGATAAAGCTTATCAAAAACATTAATTACAAAACAGTAACTGAAAAGACGAATACTTTATTATAATAATGCACCGCCTAATTTAGGCGCCAAAAGGACATCCTATAAAATGATACGTCTCATCAACTTCCATTTGAATAAACAAAAAAAAAAAAAAAAAAAACAAACGCAATACTACTAAATACCACCCACTGTAAAACGCCAACAAATAAACTGAATGAATTGTTATCAGAGGGGAGTAACTCAGAAAGAGTTTGTTGCATGAGATGGAAAAAATTTCAAGAAAAAGATACTGATGCCAGTCATATGGCATTTTGTATTTTTTGTTCTTGAAGAAGGTTTGGATGAGAAGAAGAGATCAATGACACTGAAGAGTGGGTTCACTATAAAGATGAAGATCCAGATAAAGAAAAATCGAAAAACCCACTCACACGCCATAGATCTATGTTCCCAAACATCCACAAAAAAAGCCAGTTCAACAGACGAGCAAGCAAAAAAAAAAAAAAAAAAAAAATCAAATCGATGAGTTTGTTAAGTTTTACATAAAACGCCATATATTTGGTGACAGTTCTTGTACTATTAAAGAAGAAAGAGACTGATGACAGTGAAGATTGGGAAAAGAGATCCGATTAAGATTTTTAATTTATTTCCTTCCCTTGTATTTTTTTCCTGTGGTTGAAATATAATTTAACAATAGCAAAACGCCAAGATACCACAAACGCCAAAATGTTATAAAAAATAATAGAACAATAGGCCATCTTGTTTAAAACCCCTTGGAAAACGCCATTCAAATAAATTTCCTGCCCACTGGGTTCCAATGGCATACGATGTGAATAAACACCATAAAAGCCATAAACGCCAAAATGTTGATACAATGAAACCATTAAAACGCCATTAATTATTGAATTTGGAAAACTCAAAGCTGGAAAAGCAGAAGATGAAAGGACAAAAAAGCCCCTCCGCCCTTTTCTAAGCGGCGTGACACGTGTTGGGCCAGGAAGTGTTCTCACCGTTCTCACACTTTTGAGCGTTTTCTCCCGATATATATATAGGGTAAGGTTCATGCGAGAACCACCTTTATTGCGAGAACCGCGAGAACCAATGTGAACACAACCTAAAATAGCTAAAAAAAACCTAAGCCCCCCCCTCCCCCCCAAAAAAAAAACCTAACCCCCCAAGCTAAATGCTAAAAACTAAAAACCCCAAAAAGCCTAAAAAAAAACCTATCCCCCTCCCCCACCCCCCAAAAACCTAAACCCCCCCTCCCCCTCAAGCTAAAATGCTAAAAACTAAACCCCCAAAAAACCTAAAAAATCTAAAAAAAAATCTAAAACAATAAAAAAAATCTAAATTTTTTTTTAATATTTTTTATGTTAAAATCGCTACTTTTAGTAGGGAAAAGCGATTTTTTTTATAAAAAATATTAATTTTTTTTGTGTTTTTAGCTATTTTTAGGCATTTTTGGTTGTGTTCACATTGGTTCTCGCGGTTCTCGCAATAAAGGATGGTTCCTAACAGATCTTTGTCCACCTTTTTTGGGGGTTTTAGTTTTTAGCATTTAGCTTGGGGGGGGGGGGTGCGGGTTAGGTTTTTTTAGCTATTTTAGGTTGTGTTCACATTGGTTCTCGCGGTTCTCGCAATAAAGGTGGTTCTCGCATGAACCTTACCCTATATATATATAGGGTTAGGTTAACGTACAAAAGCCCTTATTGTACAATATGTACGCGATCATCTCAGCCGTCCGATCTGGTGCGAATTCACTTTTGAACATACGATTTGTGCTGAAAAACCAACATGCGAAATTACTTTATATACCAACATGCGATTGTATCATATTTACCAATATGCGATTTCGAATATGCTTTTTTATTACGTGCGATTTCACAATATCGTACGTTAAGTGATATTGTATTTTACACTTTCACCATATATATATATATATAGTTAGGGTAAAAAGAAAACTTCTACGAGCTGTGAGAACTTAGGGAATTCGACCTTACACAAGATTTTTCAAAAATGTTTTATCACAAAAATCCTATAAAAATCAACTTTTGCGAAAAAATAGTTTTTGTTTATTTACACCACCATAGAAAATGCTTACAGAGGGTGTAAATGTTGATTTATGCTGAGGTCTAACAATTTTTTATAGCAGCGTAAAAAAACTAAAAACTCGCACAGGAAGTTTAAGTTCCGTAAGTTCTCAAAACTTAAAGGTGAAGGATTTCAAGATTTAGTCGGAGTGCATGTTCAAGCATTTATATGACGGCATGTGGCGTTAAAGTCAAAGCCACAATTGATAGCAAGATAATTATTTTATATGAAAGCTTGAAAGGACTGAATTAATGTTGAGTTACAAACACTGTAATTAAAGTTGAAAGTGATTAGATATAGCTGCCTCCAGCCAGTTAATTAGGGTGTCCGGGGCACTCCCCTAAGAGGGGAGTCCCCTCTCTTACGCACCACCAACCAGCTAGTGCCACGTCAACTCCCCTCTTAAACTCCCCTAACACCCCATTTTGATGGCGGCACTCCCCTCTTAACTCCCCTTGTTTTTTTATTCAAAAAGAAAAAAAAAAAGAAAAATTTTCATTGGTTGGAAAAGTGGGTGGCCCACCTTCTCTCTCCTCCTCTCTTCGGTGCCTCCTCCCCCAAATTGGTCCCCTAATTGATGGCGGCGGTGTTCCCCTAAGGTGACTTGGGTCACCGATGAGGTCCCCGCTTGGTGCCCCGGACACCCTTAAAGGGTGTACCTATCTACACACCATTTTGCCTATTTACACACCAAAAAAGGTGTTTTTTGTCCTTATATGCACACCTTGCAGTGTCGAACTATGATCAAAACGCGGCGTTTTGGTCCGGTTAACCAGACAATGACTGACGGGTCTGTTGACCGGACCAAAACGCCAAGCTTTGGCCGCGTTTTGGTCCTGTCAACCAGACCGGGTGTCAGTCTTTGTCTGGTTGATAGGACCAAAACGCGGCCAAAGCTCGGCGTTTTGGTCCGGTCAACAGACCCGTCAGACACCCGTCAGTCTTTGTCTGGTTAACCGGACCAAAACGCCGTGTTTTGGCCACAATTCGACACTGCAGGGTGTGCATATAAGTATAAAAAACACCTTTTAAGGGTGACTATCTACACACTAAGTGTGTAGATAGTTTGGCCCTTAATTAAAAAGTAATGTGTAAATTACAAGAAACATGTGGAATAAAAAGTGAAAGTTATGTTACCAATTATATTATTTTATTTTATTTTATTTTTTGGAAATGTTTTTTTGAACGGCTGACAAATTTTTTTTTATTGTAGCAAGATATTACCCACCAAATATACAACGTTCAACACCAAAACAATATAAAATTACATCAATACAAAACACCCAAGTTGAACCAATTCCAATCCTCCCATGTTAATGTCGCCACTTTTGACCGATTTTTAATCCATAGGTACGCCATCGATTTAATCTCGTCTAAAATCCTCATAGTGTTTGGGATTGCCTGTCTAAATACGGCTTCATTTCTAATCTTCCATATGCTCCAAAAAGTTATCAAGATGATGGCATGTATTACTTTCCTCTTTTTCCTCGAGCCCGAACTTGATTCATGCAGTGTAAGCAAGTCATTAATTCCAAACGCAATGATCGGTGGAATCGTGCACCAACCCACCAAATTTTGCCATATCATTTGTGCGAATTGACACGAAACAAAGATGTGTTCACAGGTCTCTTCATAATCACCACATAGTACACACAATTGATTTTGTACCGGTACATTCCGATTTGCTAAAGCGCACTTGGTTGGTAGCCTTTCCATCTTTGCTCTCCAAGCCACAATTCCGACCTTCTTCGGGACCCAATTGTTCCACTCAAAGACTCTAACAGGGCTGGCTCGATTAGCTGAACTAAGTATCTGTTTAATACTAGCAACATTGAAATTACCGTTTGTTTCATGCTTCCATTTCCAGACATCCGCACCCGGCGACAAAGCCGAACTTCCGATCATGTTCATCAACTGTTGCAGCTGACTGGCGCCTTCGTTAAGGCCCAATTGAACACATGCCCAGAATCGCTAATAACCCAACGGTCTGCTATCAAACAATCTTTAACCAATTCTTCTTTGAACAATTCTGGAAATTTTATGTATTAAGGCACCGAATCAACCCAACTATCCAACCAAAAGAAAATATTCTTACCACTCCCCACAGCTGCTGAAATTGCAAGTCTCAGATCAATATTAGCAGATAATAAAGACTGTCATATACTATAAATGTTTTTCCATGGCCTTTCCATTGAAACTTTAACTGGGATGTCATTCCATGCCCTTGAATTATGATGAATTGCCCAGATTACCCTTCGCCACAAATCTTTTTTTTTCTGTTTTGAACCTCCACCACCATTTTGCCAACATCGCTAAGTTTGCATCCCTGAGTGAACCGAACCCCAACCCCCCATATTCGACAGGAACAATTATTTTTTTTCCCACGCCACCCAATTCATTTTGGCTTTTTCTTCTAAGCCTCCCCAAAAGAAGACCCTTCTAATCTTATCCAATGATTCTAGAACTTTTATTGGTGCTTTAAACAGAGAAAAATAATAAGTTGGTAAGGAGTTTAACACCGATTTAATTAGTGTTATTCTCCCACCATATGAAAGTGTTTTAGCTTTCCATATTGATAGCCTACTCCTGAATATTTCAATCACCGGTTTCCAATCCCGAGCTAAATTCATATTAGCACCTACCAACAAGCCAAGATGTTTAAATGGAAACGTACCATGTCTACACCTCAAAAGATGTGCCATGTCTTGAACTTCCTCCTCATTTACTCCAACTCCATAGATACTACACTTGGCAAAGTTTACTTTCAAACCTGAGGCTAAGTAAAAATATCTCAGTATCCACCGCAGATTATTAATATTCGACGACGACCATTCACCAACAAACATGACGTCATCCGCATAAATTAAATGAGACAAGGATGGGCCATCACTAGTGACTTTAATCCCATTAAACAAACCAATTGAAACTGCTTTTTTCATTATACCAGTAAGAGCTTCCATAACAATTACAAACAAGAAAGGTGATAGCGGATCACCCTGACGAAGCCCCCGGGAACAGTCAAATTCCATAGTCGGTGAACCATTTACTAGAAAAGAAGCTCTAGCAGAGTACAATGTAGCCATTACCCATGCTCTCCATCTACTCGGAAAGTTCATCTGTGTCATAATCGAATTAAGAAAGGCCCAGTTGACTGAGTCATACGCCTTATTAATATCCACTTTGAAGTACATCCCTCTTCGCTTAGACTTCTTTAACCAGCTGAAAACTTCATTGAGAACAAGTGGCCCATCCATGATATTCCTACCGGCCAAAAACGCCGATTGTTGCTCCGAAATCAAACTCCCCAACACCCCTTTTAGGCGATTTACAAGAACCTTAGAAATTACTTTGTTAATGACACCAATTAGGCTAATTGGTCTGAAATCTGCTGGACCAACCGGATCTTTTACTTTTGGAATCAATGCTATAAAGGAGGAAGTACAACACTTATTGAGAGAGCCCACTTCATAGAATTTATTGAATAATTTGACTATATCCTCCCGAAGACATGACCAACACCTTTTAATAAACTTAAAATTAAAACCATCCGGTCCCGGTGCATGATCACCTTCACACTCCCACACGGCTGCTATAATTTCCTCCACTGAGAATGGACTATCCAACATGATTGTCTCATTATCCTAAATAGTAGCCATATTAGGACACACCAATTCCGGTCTAACTGGCATTGGTTCCGTGAACTGATGAACAAAAAACTCATACAAGGACTCCTTAATAGAAAGAGGATTAGTAATCCAAACACCATCAATCATTAGCCCATTCAATCTATTCGTGCTAATATTAGAATTAATAATATGATGGAAAAAAGCAGAATTTTCATCACCTTCGATAGCCCACTTAGATCTGGATTTTTGCCATAAATCTAACTACTTGATTCTGTCAAATTCTGCCACATAATTCCTGCATTTCGCTCTTTCAGCCAATTCTTCTTCCAGTAGCATTCTTTCTTCCGCCAAACTTTCAATGCTTGCCAACCTCCTCTTTTTCCTACCATAAATACCCTCCTTATTTTCCTTTTCCACTTTCAGCCATGATTTGATATTGTTTTTTAACCACCGTAATTTAATCGCTAGAGCAAGATCTTCTGGACCCTAAAAAGAGAACATACCACACTTCTATAATACATAATTGAGAAAACCAGGGTACTCGAACCATGAATTAAAAAATCTAAATGGAATGTGGCCGAAATCCGATTGAATGGTAGATAGGATAATAGGTCGATGGTCAGATGCTACCCTATCTAATGCAATCACCGTTGCATTTGGCCATTGTTCCCTAAAGCCCAAGCACACAAGAAACCGATCCAACTTACTAAGCTTTTTACCATTGTCTGAAATTTCCCCCACCCATATTATATTCCACCAAACCAGCCGAGAGGATAAAGTGATTAAACGCATCGGCATTTGCTTCTATAAATTCTGAATTCATACGCTCGCTAGCATTCCGTACCTCATTAAAATCACCCATCATGACCCATAACCCTTGTAGCGAATTCCTAACTTCCAGAATCTCCGACCAAACTGCCCGCCTACTAACCGCCTCATTTGGAGCATATACATTCATAAAATTAATTCTACACCCCGATTGCACAAGAAAACCCGAAACCACAATAAAAAATCTGTTATGAATTACATCTATGCACCTGAATACTGACGGGCACCATATACACGCTAGTCCCTCTAATCTTCCTTGTGAATTCACCACAGCTAGCTTATATTCAGCTCTTCCCCAGAATTGGTTGAACATAAAAGACTCAGAATCTTGTAACTTTGTTTCCTGAATAGCGAGAAAGTGTATCCCATAGCTGGTTTTTAGACCTCGAATCCAATCCAATTTCTGATTGTTCCGCACCCCCTTAAATTTACAGAAAGACAATTCATCGGGAACTGTTATTAACACCTTCATCAGCAACTAGCGTCTCAGTCGCGGGCACGAATCCATTAAGATCAACACCAATTAAGGAACCAACCCGAATCGTTGCCTCGACCTCTTCTCTAAACGCTCGCTGTGGATCGGACTCAGCTTGACCAGCAACATACCCCTCCCGGATTGATATCATCAATCACCGTTTCTGCTTATGGATTTACCGAGGCACCAGCGATAATAGTTGGAGTGGTTGTGGCATCTTCTATATTACCTGAGTTCTCCCTAATAGGGGTATTCAAATCTAGCGGTTCAATATTGGAGCTAATAGATTGATTAAACAACCTTTGGGTGGGCCCCTGAGTTGATCCAATTGACGGTGGGCTACGTTCACCTCTATTTCTTTCCCTAAATTAGCAACCGGCATTGGGCCATCAGCTAAAACAACATTGGGCCCAGTGGTACTTTCATTCGGAATAACAACATTGGGCCCATCACTCCCAACATTATTTGAATTTTCCAAATGTCGCAACCCCCGTCCCCTATCTGTCCCAAAAACGGGCGGCCGCGAGACTAGTTTTGGTGGTATCGATGTTTATCATTTTGGTAGCGGAAATTTCATCAAGACCGTAGTTAGGAAATATTTATCAGAGTAAATACCACACTTTTATAATATTAAACATATTGGGATAAAACCCAAGTTTTTATTACAAACATTTTCATAGGGAAAATCCCTATTTTATTGAATAAAACATCTTCTTTTATTTAGGTAACTTTTATAGCCACTTTTTCCAAGCCTTAAGTGCTGTCCAGCTGGCTTCTAGTTGGCTCTCATATTTTGTTATCTGAAACGCGTTTAAAAACATTTTGTCAGTGGGAAATACTGGTTAGTAAATCCCAGTTTAATCAAGAAGAGTTTTACCAATTTTCACAGTATTGAGAGCGATTACAGTGTTTACATCTACACACTTACTTATTCAGTATTGTCAATCTTGACTGGTGGGTCATATTACACATTGGCTAACTCTTTGTCCAATGGTAACATGTTCCACATTTTGTATACAAAACCCCAACATACCGGCAGTAATTAAAGAATTACAAAGACTCAATCACTGCTTAATCATATTGTAAAATATTTAAGGTTTTGTAAAAACAGTTTACAAAAAGGAGATTACTCACATTGCTGTCTTAGATTTCCTTTAAGGGTTTCCTGGTAGTTATCTATAATTTACACAAATGCACACGTGTTAATATAATAACCCAATATTTACATTAGCAATACCCTCCCCGAGACGACATTCCAATGACTACGTCGGGCAGAACCACGACAGCCATTACGGAACCCTGGATCAATCGGACAGCGTATCTAATACGTAACCGGGGTTATGATACTTACAACGGAGCAGAACTTTGCTATTTAGGGGGTATTATGCCCGGAGATTATGCTTACTATGCAGAAAATTTGAGAGAGAAAGAGATTTTGAATGATAGGAAACTGAAGGCTGAGAGCCTCCATTTATAGGCGACTCTTCGCCTTCCCTCGCGGCCCGCGTAAGACGTAGCCAAAGGCTACGTGGCCCTTGACGTAGGGGTGTAGAGTCTAGGGTTGCTGATTCGCCGGATATAGCTTCGATACGATGTTGACACGTGGCAGCTCAGGGTGTCGCCCTGACTCGGAGCTGTCGCGCCCCGCGTAGGTCAAGGGGGTGGCTTACGCGCCCCGCGAGAGACCATAAAAATTCATTTTTAATTAATTTTTAATAAAAATAAAGGTATCCGGGGCCCGTTTTCGCATACGGGGTGTATTCAAGGACATATTGGGATATTTTAAAATATATTAGGGTGTCGAAAAATTATTTAGGAGGGTTGTTATTGTCACACCCCAACCGATGACGGAAACATCGGGGCATGGCACTGAGCGAAACAGATTGTTCGAGAGAAATTCCATAACAACTACTTTACCGAATAGTTAAACATTACGTCCCATACCATAACCCATTTAGCAAGCAAGTTATTACAAACATAATATCTCCAAACAAATAAAACTGTTTCGACAATTCAGATTTCAAATAAAAGTAAATTGTTTGTTCGTTTCTAGACTCTTCCTAACTCGGTTCCACAAGCAAGCATCCTAGCAAGTAGCATCCTAAACACCTGTCACATACGTTAAAATAGAGGTCAATACACATAATGTAAAGGTGAGCATACAAGTTTGATAACAGCATATAGAGTTCGAAATCGTTTACGCATAACCAGCATGTACAACGTATAATGTGAAGCATGTAAGTTATCGGTAAAGATCCTATCAATACCAATGACTGCGAGTTGACTGCGAGTAGCGAGTGCGCATCACATGTTCACCACTGCGAACACGTGAAGTAATTGTCCTTAACAACCCCTGAGTAAACAGGTGCTGAGTCCAAACTATAGCACTATCGTTGCTAAGGCAGGTAGACAGCAATCAATGTGTTAACATAACAAACATGCATTCATCGAGTCACGTATAACATGCAATACAGGTTAGCGTATAAATAGTGTTGCGTTGTGTGTTCGATGTGATTTAGAATAAGTAACGTATGTAACACCCAAAAGTGCATAAAGCAAAAAGGGATCGAGTATACTCACAGATAGCATTTAACTTAATAAACACTGCTTTGGATTGAAGGTGTTGGTGCATCTACTGTCTGTTAACTTTGTCTTAATCGAGTCTTATGTCTAGAGTAGATAAATGAGTGCACAACAGGGATTGAATTAGGGTTTGTATATGTTAAAAGAGGTAATTTCGTTTGAACATGACCTGTGTCACCTTCAAACGAAATCCCATCAACTATATATAGGGTTGTGTATGTCTCATTTCATAGGGAATTACTAGTGTGTGTTTGAGAGCCGAGGTGCTGCCGAATTGTAATCAGACTTGTAAAAGCTCAGGAAATCATCAATAGATAAAGATTAAAAGGAAACAAGCTGTTTGACGTCATTTACATTGATTCCGCCTTTGCAAATGATGATGAACTACTCAGATTGACTCGTTAGGGTCATACGTCGGTCCAACAAGTGGTATCAGAGCTCAGGACGAGGAGTTCATACCAAATTTAGCTTGATTTCATCGGATTCTCTCACTTCTACTCATTCTTTTCTGATTTGAACAAGTTTTCATGGTTGAAATGGCTTAAAACTCTCACATATCAAGCGAAACATAGTGTTAACTAATCCTTGAAAGTTTTGGACTAAAATTCGGCTTAAAACTTGATCAAAAACATAATTTCGCTTGAAACTGTTCGTAAAATGATGACGTCATAGGTTATTTCGTTTGAAATACCTTGGTAATTTCGTTTGAAAATACCTACTTTACCTGATTTCGTTTGAAAGTCTTGGCTGATTTCGTTTGAAAGAAGGTTATTGGTTAATCTCGTTTGAAGATGGCACTTGATTCTGTTTGAGGGTGCTATCTCGTTTGAAAGTTCATACAAAGATCAGTAATTCCGTTTGAGTGGTATTTCATTTGAAGGACTTATTCCGTTTGAGTGTTAACAATCATTGGTCCAATAATAATTCATGCAAAATTAAAAGCTGTTGTTGTTTCAGTCCATGTGATCTGATTAAATATGATAGCCCATGTGAAGTCCATATCATCGGCCCAATAAAATTTCTATAAACTGAATTGATACTTATATTGTCGCCCAAAAGCATTTGACTTCATTAAATGATTCACGTGATTTGATTAAAGGTCAACAGCCCAAATTAAAAGCTTTACTCGGTCCTATCACATTTATTTTAGCTCAAGGATTGTCGGCCATTACTATTTGATGATAAATGTAACTTGATTCATATGATTTGATGGCTTATGTGAAGTGATTAAAGATTTTGTCGGATATTATATTTGTTCAATTCATTATCAGAATTTACGTGATTGTTTGAGAAAAGAGGTGTTCATTCATTCAGTGATTTCACCCGAACTACATTGAACGAGTCCGTGAATCTTTGACACGAGTCCTAGATTGATTCCATCGTCACACACTTTCACATTTTCAGTCCGTTTAAACTGATCGTTTGTTTGGTTATCTTGCAGGTTATTTCGCTTGAGAGTGCAATAGTTGTGATTTCGTTTGAAAGCTATTACAAGTTCTGTAATTTCGTTTGAATGAGGTTGATTTCGTTTAAAGATTGTAATTTCATTTGAGATCTTCTGTCATTTCACAATCAAATTTGATTCTTGAAAGATTGGTCAAGATGCTTGACGAAAAGATTATTCCTTTCAAAGACACAAGAACTGAAGAACAAAAATACAAAAGCAGACAGCAAAGAGCAGAATTCAAGATGATGAGATTATCTAGGGTGTTTAGTGAAGCCATGAAAGCAAAGAGATGGGATGCTAATAGAGAATGTTACCTTGATCCTCAAGGAAACATTACTATTGATGCGAAAACTCTTAGTATTGAAGCTTTCATTGAGGAATTTGCTGCAGAAGAAGACGCCCAACAAAGAGAATGGTGGGGAGGTGGAGAAGAGAAAGAAAACGAAAAAGGGAAAGAAGAATCGAAGAAAAATGAAACTTCAAAATGTGAAGTGGTGTGCTCAAAATGTGAAAAATTTGAAGCGGACAATGTCAAACTCTTGAAGGATGTGGAGAGTTTGACATTGGAAATAAAAAATTTAAAAGAAAATGAAAAAGATTTTCAAAATAAAATAACAGTTTTTGAAAATGAAAAATTAAAAATTGAAAAAGATTTTGAAAATCAAATAAAGATTTTAGAAAATGAAAAATCGATTTTTGGTAAAAATAATATTGAAAAACAAAAAGAAATAAATTCTCATCTTGAGAAAATCATTCAACTTGAAAAAGAAGTTGAATGTGCGAAAAAGAAAATTGAAGAGTTAGAAAATAAATTGAACGGCTTTGAGGCTTCGGCATCAATACCAGATCTTGTATGTCCAAAACCGATCAATTCAGTTCCAATAAGTGACAATGTCACAAATTTTGACAAAGTCAAAATTGAGGATTGTGATGAGAAAACTGATGATGAAATTGAAAAAAGAAAAATATTTTTGAAATTAAATGAAATGTTTCAAGATACTGTTTTACACTCTACTGAAATAGGTGAATGCTCTAAGCAAAAACCTGTTAAGAAGAATGTAGAACAAAAACAAAAAGTTAAAATTTCAGAAAATGTTCAAAACAAAAATAAAAGCTCATCAGTTCAATCATCCAATCATTATGAAAAATCACAAAAATCTGAAAATAAAAACTCACAAAAAGTTGGTAATAAGTGGTGCAGGTTTGACCACAGTGCTCAAATGCCAAATCAAGGATACAAGAAGAGACATGATTACCACAAGGCAAATCAATGCTATGATCTAAGTGTGTGGTATGAAAATGGTGTATGGTATGAAAGTGAGGAAAGGTATGATAACAGAGTGTGTTACACATGTGGTTATCAGGGACACATTGCTGTTAACTGCCAAACTCAAAGATTTGAATCAAGAAGATGCTATGACTGTGGAATCAAAGGTCATATTGCCAGAGATTGCCCAATGAGATCAAGGAGAAGATCGAGGGCTGAATCTCATGGACAAATGAATGAATCAGTCAAGGTCGAAGAAAAGCCCAAGGAAAAGAAAAAGAAAAAGCAAAAAGTGAAGTTATCAAAAGGGCAGAAAGACAGACTGAGAAAGAAAAGGAAGAAAGTAAGGGAGTATCTCGAAAAGATTTTGTCCTCGGGTACAACTGGTAATCCGAGAAAAAGTTCTGATGAATCGATTGGCTCTACTAACAAGGATCAGTCAAGCCAAACGAATCCATCAGATACAAATCTGAGGACAAAAGGGTTGATAAAGAAAGAAAAATTAACTAATCAAACCAATGAAAAGTCAAACAAAGTTAATTTTTCAGATAAATCCTTTATCAAAGTTTTCAAATATAACAAAGATTGTGAAAGATCATGCATGTCACAGGTTGACAAATTTGGAAAGGTTAAACATTGTAGGGAATGGGTTCCAATAGAGAATGGCGATGAACTTGTTTCTGAGAAAACAACAGAGCCATCTTCTGACAAGGAATTTGTTTCTATGGAAGCAAAAGAGTTGTCTCCTGGCAATGATTCTGATATGTCAAAGTCAGAGGAGCTACAATCAGGCAATGAAACTGACTCGACAAAGTCAGAGGAGCCAAGTTTTGAGGTAAAAACTGTCAAACCCAAGGCTGGTCAGGCTTGGGTGAATCTGTTTAAATGAAAAACCTGACTTGCCGGAACTCCCAGGTTGGTAAGTGTGGAGTAGGAATTGGCATTTTTCTTGAGAAATTCACAGGTTGCTAACTGTGATATTTCGAATTACAAAAGGTTAATCAAGGACGTTAAATTGTACTTGACTTATCTTTCCGACAAGTTGTTAAAGGAGAACAATGTGATGAAAAGAACCCCAAGTTTATGAAAAGACAAACAAATGTTATTTTCCGGAAAAACCATTTGATTAAAACAAACTTAAGTGTTTTGAAATCAAAATGGAAAAATAGTTTGTTGACAGGGGGAGTTCTGATTGTTTATGCCAAGTGAATGGCGAATTGAAGCGATTTGATATCAGTTTGTCATTTTCCTTGTATAGTTTGTTTTCAAATTTTCCCAGAAAATCAAAATTGAAACATATTTTGATTTTAGGGGGAAAAAAATTTAAAAAAAAAATTAGAAAATTTGAAAATGCCAAAAACATTGAAAAAGCAAAAATGAGTTTTGTTGTGAATAAGAGGAAATGATAGTAAATCAGTGGACTATCACAGCATGCTAAAGAAATGAAATGTCAAATGTGATAAACGGTCTCACTAAGGATGTGACGATAGACTCAGCTAGACTAGTAGATTTGTGATAACGATACAAACTTAAATGAAAAAGTCTAGTTCTAGTGGGAAACATGGTTGAAAGCATAGTACTTAGTTTTGTCCTTCTTGATTGTGTGCCTACTCAGTAATCGCTGAATGCTAAAAAGCATAAAAGCTGGTCAGTTTGTGAACTTTCACAACTTGCTGAAAAGTCGCTGTGATTGTGCATTTCATTTTGCAAAGATTTAAACTTGTTTTATTTTATTTTATTTTTGTTTAAGCATTGGACATCCTCTGCGTATACGTGAGTATCGAACTGGATGTTACTGCCTAAACGTTCTGCTTTATTTTCTTTGGTGTTTCGTTTAAGCTTTGGATCACCTCTGCGTATACGGAAGTATCGACCTGGTGGTTAAAGCCTAAACATCTTCAACTTGTTTTTATTTCTTATTTTGTTTAAACATTGGACTTTCTCTGAGTATCGAAAGATCGACCTGATTAAAAGAAAGTTACAGAGCAAAGAAAGAACTTCATGGCAAAGATTGTGTAAAGTTTGAACCAGAAAATAAATTCCAGCTTATCGAAAGGGGGAGTTTACATTCTGGATTAACAATCAAATTGAAGTTTGAAGATTGAAACTGATAGAGGTTAAAGGAGCTTTACAGTGATTGACATTTTGGTTGAATGCAAAGACTGATAAAGACTGAAGACTTTGAAGACTCGACACTACAGACTTCGTCGACATCCAAGGGGGAGTCTGTTAGTGCAGTTTGTCTGTCAACTTCGTCTGGTATCAAGTCTTGCATTGTTAGACAATTTGGAAAGAGACAAAGACTAAAGACTCGACGCCGAAGACTTCGTCAACATCCAAGGGGGAGTCTGTTGGTGCATCTACTGTCTGTTAACTTCGTCTTAATTGAGTCTTATGTCTAGATTAGATAAATGAGTGCACAACAGGGATTGAATTAGGGTTTGTATATGTTAAAAGAGGTAATTTCGTTTGAAGAGTGTCAAAGGACATGTTCAAACGAAATCACTAATTTCATTTGAACATGACCTGTGTCACCTTCAAACGAAATCCCATCAACTATATATAGGGTTGTGTATGTCTCATTTCATAGGGAATTACTAGTGTGTGTTTGAGAGCCGAGGTGCTGCCGAATTGTAATCAGACTTGTAAAAGCTCAGGAAATCATCAATAGATAAAGATTAAAAGGAAACAAGCTGTTTGACGTCATTTACATTGATTCCGCCTTTGCAAATGATGATAAAACTACTCAGATTGACTCGTTAGGGTCACCGGACGATCCAACAGAAGGGAGCGCTGAGAGAAATTAGCCTGAACAGTTAACGATATCATAACGATGAGCGGCACGTAAAACGATGCAAGAGTACCAAGATCGGATGGTAATCCGATCGGATGGCAATCCGATCGGATGGCCAGTCGATCGGGTGACAATCCGTTCGGATGGTCATCCGATCAGATGGCCATTCGATAGGATTGTCACCTTGTTTGGTGAGGATGTGTTTGTGTATGATGGTTGTACTTTGAAGTTGTCGTTGTAGCATTTTAAAAATAGAGAAGTATCTCTACCCCTCAGGTCGGTCGATCGAACGGTAATCCGATTGGCGAGTCTTCTTAGTTGAGAACAAGTTCACAGCAGGACGGTCACTCGATCGGATGGCTATCCGATCGGGTGGCAATCCGTATGAATTAAACATGTTGAAAATTGTTTAAGTACCAAAGTCCTAAACATCACACGATCGGACGGTCGCTCGATCGGATGGCTATCCGATCGGGTGACAATCCATTCAACGTTTAGGTCTTTGAAAAGTTTGAAAAAAGTTTAATTGTGGAACCAAGTGCAACCCGATCGATCGGATGGCCGGTCCGATCGGATGGCAATCCAATCGGACGGCAATCCGTCCTAACGGTCAGATCGTCTTGACACTTGATTTCGTTTGAAGTTTTGTAGTTTTGAACGAGAGGTTTTGATATCTGGCTTAAACAACGGAAACCTTATCTCGACCTAAGTGACCCGGCTCACGGTTCGAGACGGTGGTTCATGTTCAAACCCGAAATCAATATCTCTTGTATAGAATTCAGATCTGGAACTAATACATCACTAAAAATGAGTAGAAGATCAGAACAAGCTCTGATTCTATCGGTTTTGAGTGCATTGAGTGTAAAAGAGTTGAAAGAAAGTTGGAAAACCTTCTCTCAATCCTTTTAACCATGAATTTGTGTAGATATATGCAAAAACATTGCTTAATCTTGTGGAAATCCTTCAGATCTAAGTTGTTCTTGGTGGAATGAAGCCAAACATTGAAGTTCATAAGAACTCCATGATGACATCATCCTAGAACACCTCAAATCCAGTGATTTCACTGTTAAAAGTTAAGATTCAAAGGTGAAAATGATGTGAAAGTGCGTGTAGATCATAGAAGTACAGGATTTAGGTTGGAAACTTAAAAGAATCAAGAGAAATCGAGAGAAAAGAGTGCTGGAGTGCTGCTGGTCGAACAAGGAGCTGTCACATCACAAGTGATGTGATAGGTGGGTATTTATAGGGTTTCCCAAAAAGGAAAGTGGGCAAAGTGGCAGCCCGATCGGGTGGCAGCCCGATCGGGTGGCAACTCGATCGGATGGCAATCCGCGATGAGTTTTGTCGTTTCGATTCGATTCGAGTGATGAGCGTTGCGATGCGATTCGAGTGAGCGATGCGATAGTGTTACCCATTAGTTACCCAAATAACATAACTACTATATCTAACATACAATCACTATAATTAACTTGCGTTTAGCTTTTTCGATTCGATTACGATGCGATAGATTGCAATTGCGATTAACACCTCAACATAAACATAACATGCACAAGTAACACATAAATAACACACACACGTAAAACAATATCTAGAACACATGATTCGAGTTGCGATTGCGATAGCGATAGCGATAAGTGATAAGTCAATTAAACATGCGATAAAAATAGCGATTAAACATCGATTATTAATAGATACTCCACATAATACAACTAAAGCAATAATTATATAGATTCGATTACAAGTCAAAGAAGTTAAATCAGTAGTTGAGCAAGGAGTGACAGATCGCAATTAGCAATCTTTTCTTCCTTTGACTTCAATCTTGACTTTGACTTTGACTTTCGAACACGGGGTGTTACAGTTATATCCTCCCCACCTTGTTTTAGAGCTCGTCCTCGAGATCTTACTGGAACAAGTGTGGATATTTCCTTTGCATTTCTGATTCAAGCTCCCATGTATATTCTGGTCCTCTTTTGGAGTCCCATTTCACTTTGACCAGAACTAATCTCTTGTGCTTGAGGTTCTTAACTTTCCTATCTTCAATCTGTAGAGGCCTCTCTAAAATTTTAATTGTTCATTTACCTCTATATCCTTAAGAGGTACCATTAGTGATTCATCAGCTAAGCATTTCTTGAGATTAGATACATGAAATACATCATGTATCCCTGCTATTTCCTCTGGCAGTTGTAGCTGATAGGCTACAGGTCCTATTCTTCTAATGATTTCAAAAGGTCCAACATACCTGGGGCTTAGCTTTCCCCTTTTGATGAATCTTACCACTCTTTTCCAAGGAGAGACTTTTAATAACACTTCATCTCCTACCTGAAATTCCAATGGTTTTCGTCTGTTATCTGCATAACTCTTTTGTCGATCACGTGCTGCTTTCAGTCGTTCCTTGACTTGAATGATCTTGTCTGTCATTTCTTGTACTATTTCAGGTCCAGATAGTTGGTTTTCTCCAATTTCTGCCCAACAGACTAGCGTTCGGCACTTTCGTCCATAAAGGGCTTCGAATGGTGCAGCATTGATACTTGTGTGATAACTGTTATTATAAGAAAATTCTATCAATGGTAAGTGATCGTCCCAATTACCTCCAAAATCAATTACACAAGCTCTAAGCATGTCCTCCAGTGTCTGAATTATCCTTTCACTTTATCCGTCCGTTTGAGGATGATAAGCGGTGTTTAGATTCAACTTGGTTCCCATTGCTTTTTGGAAACTTGTCCAAAAATGAGAGTTAAAACGACTGTCTCTGTCAGAAACAATTGATAGAGGAATTCCATGTAATGAAACTATTTCATTTACATATAGTTTAGCTAATTGTTCCATACTGAAAGTTTCTTTCATTGGTAGGAAATGAGCTGACTTGGTTAATCTATCTAAAATCACCCAGATTGTATCATTACCTTTTCTTGTTTTGGGTAATTTGGTAACAAAATCCATTGTTATCAATTCCCATTTCCAGACTGACATTTCTAATTTTTGCAACAAACCTGAGGGTTTCTGATATTCAGCTTTGACTTGTGAACAGGTTAAACATTTAGCAACATATGCTGCTATATCCTTTTTCATTCCTATCCACCAGAAATTCTTTCTTAAATCCTGATACATCTTATCACTTCCAGGATGCATCGTATACTTAGACTTATGGGCTTCTTCTAATATACGGTGGCGTAGGTTTCCTAATTTAGGTATCCACAATCTTTTCTTATGGAATCTCCAAATTCCATCTGTTCTTTGTTCTAATTCCTGAATCATTCCTTTTAATTTTTCAGTATCATCCTTGATTACTGATTCTTGTGCCTTTTTAATCTGTTCATTTAAATCTACGTGCAGATTTAATTTAAGAGAACGTACCCTTTTTGGCGTTTCATGATTCTTTCGACTTAAAGCATCAGCTACTACGTTGGCTTTTCCTACATGATACTGGATATTACAATCATAATCACTAAGTATCTCCATCCAGCGTTTTTGTCTCATATTCAATTCTTTTTGTCCGAAAACATACCTCAAACTCTTATGGTCGGTGAAAATGGTAAACTTACTACCGTAAAGGTAATGTCTCCAAATTTTAAGGGCAAAAATTATTGCACCTAATTCCAGATCATGGGTTGAATAATTCTCTTCATGATTCTTAAGTTGTCTAGAGGTGTAAGCTATAACCTTTTGACGTTGCATCAATACACATCCATATCCTAACCTAGAAGCGTCACAATAAACTACAAAGTCTTCGGTTCCTTCTAGTAACGCTAGTATGGGTGCGTTGGTTAATCTTTGCTTAAGAATTCTAAAGGCTTCTTCTTGTTTTGGTCCCCATTCAAACTTAACAGATTTACAGGTTAGCTTAGTTAAGGGAATGACTATTCTAGAAAAATCTCGAATAAACCTTCTATAATAACCGGCCAATCCTAAGAAACTTCTAACCTCGGTTGGTGACTCAGGGGTTTTCCACTTGGTAATCACCTCGATCTTTGTGGGATCCACATGAATTCTTTCATGATTAACTAAATGTCCAAGAAATTGTACATGTTCTAACCAAAACTCACACTTCGAAAACTTAGCATAAAGCTTTTCTTTTCTCAATAAACTTAGAAGTGCGTGCAGAAGCGCTGCATGTTCCTCTTTGCTCTTAGAGTAAATAAGAATATCATCTTTAAAGACAATTATGAATTTATCCAAATATGGCTTACATATTCGGTTCATCATGTCCATAAATGCAGCTGGGGCATTGGTTAAACCAAATGGCATGACAGTAAATTCATAATGGCCATACCTTGTTCTGAAAGCGGTCTTAGGAATGTCCTCTTCCTGTACCTTTAATTGATGATATCCTGACCTTAAGTCGATTTTTGAGAAAAATCGTGCTCCTTGCAATTGGTCGAACAGATCATCGATTCTTGGTAATGGATACCGATTCTTAATCGTGACCTTGTGCAATTCACGGTAGTCAATGCACATACGCATTGATCCGTCCTTCTTTTTAACGAATAAAATCGGTGCTCCCCATGGCGATGAGCTTGGCTATATGAATCCCTTTTCCATTAATTCATCTAACTGTTTCTTCAGTTGCTGCATTTCTGCGGGTGCCAAACGGTAAGGTGCTTTTGGCAATTGGTGCTGTTCCAGGTATCAAGTGGATTCTGAATTCGACTTCCCTGTCTGTAGGTTGCCCTGTTAATTCTTCTGGAAATACATCTGAAAACTGGGATACTACTGGAATATCCTTTAATTCTTTTCCTTTAGTGTTAGTGATTATGGAAATCAAATACACTAATTGTAAGGACTCTCAAAAATGTCCTAAAACTAGCCCCCAAGTGAGAACCAGGACCCCTGAAACTCTACTGTACATGAAAAACCAAGAAAACAAAGTATTAGAGTTTCAGACGGGCCGCGTAAGAGTTGGCTTAGTCTTATGCGGGCCGCGTCAAAGTGTGGGTTGACTGGATAAGCGTCCAGATCCACGTGTCACACGCGTGGCAAGTCTAGTGATGACACCGTAGCCCTAATCTACGAACTAGACCTCCACGCGGGCCGCGTAAAGATCGGCCGGAGGTTCACGCGGGCCGCGACAGACCTCAATTTCAGCTATAAATAGCTTAGCTCAGGAGCTTTCATTCTGTGTCGAAATCAACTTTCAAAAACGAGAGTATACTGCTCCAAAGTCGAAATTTCAATTATTATAGCGAGACGCTGCTACGATACAGGGTATTAACTCGATCGCTGCTACGATTCAATGTCCGATCCATTAAAACTATCCGATGAATGTTTAAGTGCTGCTCGAATTAGGGTTATACTTTGTCATTCGTCGTGAATTCGATGGATGTTTAAGTATCGCACTTTGTCACTCGTTGTGAAGGTTTTTAATCTCGTGAGTTATCGTAAATGCTGTATTAGTTACTGACCTAGTTCGTGTGCATTGTTATTTAAATTAGGTTACAAGGCTAATCAGTAGGCTAAACTCTGCCCGTATAAATCTGCAATGTGAGTTATTCTCTTTTATCAAAAGTATTTTACAATACTCCATTTTCAAAAGTTATAATTACAGGGATTAAGTCGTGGTTATCTTGAATCACTGGCTAGTGGGGTATTGTGCACATTACTAATTTCTCACGGGTTAGGCTAATAAATCCTAACAGTGATAAACGTCACTACTTGGGGAAAGACCCAATAGTGGTATGACCATCGTCACCAGGTGACACGGCGCCAGATAAAAATAAGATAGAAGCCATTGTAATCGCACTTATGCTGTAATTTATAACCATGTGTCGTTTTATAAATCAGGGAATTAACTTGTGAAATTCCTCTACTGTAAATTATGGGGTTTATCCCGCATTATGAAATAAAATAATCGGGCATTTCAAGTTTTAAAAAGATCCTGTGAAAGTCTTCCGCTGTCGCATAAAATAAATACCCGGGGTTCCTGTCCCGCGGCTCCTGACCGGGTCAAACCGGGGCTGGGGCCGTGAAAGGAAAATGTGGTATCAGAGCCACTGATTTAAGCCTATTAAGTATTTTAGTATTTAAAATACTTAAATTTCTGATTTGCCATTCTGTGATTATGTGTCTTTTTGACTGACTATTTGTTAGTTACAGTATGGGTAAGCAAAAGCTTTCGAACATCTATCTTAAATTAGATAGTTCACCAAAAGATAAGGGAAATTCATCCCAATCAAATTCCTCAAGATACTCAGCAGATATTGAGGAGGGAATATTTGTCCGTAAAGCACAGTATGAGAAACCACTTACCCCTAATAAAAGAAATTTGATTATTAGAAAAAGTCAAGAGAAAATAAGAAAGTATCAAATTAAAAAGACTCACGGAACAAGCAATATCCCACCATGGGAAGATGAGCTAAATGAAAAATGGGCAGATCTCTACATGTTAGCTACTGTAGCAGCAAATGTTAACCTTTAAACTTCCAACACCCCGACCCAGTATTAGCACCCATATTATCCATAAGTCAGAAATTTTAATATTTTAGTTGTACTAAAATTAAATAGTTTGTTCCAATAAAATGGTTATTAGATATTTGTAATTAATATTAAAATTTCTATTCTGTGATTCTGTGAAAATTTAATTTACAAAATTTTAACCTAAAATTTTGTGTGTTTCTTCATAAATGCTAAACAACATGAATGAATTATCTGAAGCCCTTCAGAATCTCAATCTATATCCTGTGAAAATAGAAGTTTCCAGAGACTTTACTGGTTACTTGGCCGATGTGGAAGAACCTATGGAATTTCAAGCTCCACCTCCGGAAAAATCAAAGCCAAAGAAAAGAAGAAGATTTGTGGGATGGAGGCGTGTGCGCAGAAGAAAACCAGCAACTAGGAAAGTTCCCAAAATAGAAAATCCCATGGATAAAGGAAAGGGAATCGAGATTGGGGAAAGTTCTAGGCAGGCAGGAATGGAAATTGGGGAAAGTTCTAGGCAAGCCGAGGAATTGCCAGTACAGGAGGAATTGGATCGTATACTGGCAAGCTGTGATATCATTAGACCTATTAATGAAAACCTTTTCCCTTATCTTGCTGAAACCCAACTTCCAGTAAACTTGGAACCAGCCATTCCAGAACCTCTGATACATACCCAACCTTTAGGAGAAATGGACGAGTGGTGGACCAACGACTGGCAATTTCAAAACCTCCTAAATAATCCTTATACCTTTTTCCCTCAGTTCGACCCAGAACCTGCACCAAACCCACCAATGAGTAATGAGAACTTAGCTGAACTCCGCCATTTTGGCGAGGAACTGATAGATGCAGGGAATAGGATTCGGGAGGTGGGAGAACAAATCTCCTGGAAGTACGACGAAAGGGAACGTCTCTTCTGAGGTGCCAGCTGACAGGAGATAGTGTGGTTGGGAAACTGTGGTTGTTTAATAATAATATAATAATCAAAATAAAACTGGTAAAATAAACAATAAAACTTGTGTAAAATAATCAGTTGTACGGATGCCTAATATATATAAAATATCGAAAGTCGAAAGGTCGACAATTTTGGCTATATGTGTTTACATAATTATGTGCAACTATTTAATTATGTTTGGTTATTAATTATTTTATACTAATTACTTATTTAAATTAATTACGTGATGGCACACGCTGGTAATGAACCCGATAATGAAGTTAATCAATCTGAGCATAACAATGAAGATCACTTTCTGAATAGGCAAGATATCGAGAATATCGTTGCTCAGGGGATAGCCAATGCTATTCCAGCAATACTTGCTGCTGCTAGAAACCCAGTTAAACCTCAACAAATTATTCCTAGCAAACGCACACACGGTGACAATTTCAGTAATAGTGTAAACGGAGGCGGCAACCATACTAATAATGACAATGATGGGATGCAAGCTCCACTCCTTAAGAGAATGAAAGCTGCAACGCCTGGTTGCACTTACAAGGAGTTTCTTGCCTGTAAACCAGCCGAGTTTGCAGGTAATGAAGGGGCGACTGCTACACTGCATTGGTTAGAGAAAACCGAGGCAGTGATTACAATAAGTAAATGTGCCGAGGAAGACAAGGTTATGTACGCGTCACATCTTTTCAAAGAAGGGGCGCTAGAATGGTGGAATACGGTACTTCAAGCTAAAGGAAGAAATGTGGCCTATGCCATGAATTGGGCAGAATTTAAAAGTCTGATGGAAAGAAAATTATGTCCCGAATATGAAAAGGAACAAATGGCAAATAAGTTCCTAAACCACCGGATGGTGGATGTAGACTATCGAGGGTATACTTCGACATTCTTCGAGTATGCGAGAGTAGTACCAACCCTGGCTTCGCCAGAACCGGTGCTTATTTCCCGCTATATATGGGGATTGATTGGTGAAATCCGCGATATCGTTAAAGCTGCGAGACCTCGCACTATTGACGATGCTGTGGAATTAGCTAACACCCTAACCGACGGGCTAGTACGCACAAGGGAAGAAACCCGGAAGAAGGAAGTAGCCCAAAAGATTACCCAGGGATTTCGTATGGGTAACAGAAGTAATTTCAGGAGAAAAGGAACTGGACAATCTTCCACTGTTCCATTTTGCAATGCCTGCAAAAGAAAGCATTTTGGAAGATGCAAAGGATATTGCAATTTCTGCAAAATTCCGGGGCATCAAGAAGAAGATTGCAGAAAGAAGAAAGCAACAGTCTGCTACAACTGCGGAGAAGCTAGACACTTTAGGCCAGATTGCCCTAAATTAACCAAACCAGCTGATAACAAAACCAAACCTGCAGAGGGAGCTACCAAGAAAAATACAAGAGCCTTCCAGTTGACTACTCAGGAAGCAGAGTTAATTCCTGATGTGATAGCTGGTACGTTCCTAGTTCACAACGTTTATGCAAAAGTATTATTTGACTCTGGTGCAAACCAAAGTTTTATAAATACTTCATTCTGCCAAGCTCCTAACTTACCTTTAACCAACCTTAGGCAGATTTTTACAGTCGAAACGACAGATGGAAATTCTGTTAACATAGATAAGGTTTTGCAGGAAGGAAAGATAGAACTTTTAGGTCATAAATTTTATGCAAAACTGTTACCTATGAAATTAGCTGGATTCGATGTAGTATTAGGAATGGATTGGTTAGTAGCCAACCATGCTCGAATTCTTTGTGATAAGAATTCCATAGAAATTCTTACACCCACAGGCGAATTAGTAGTGATTACAGGAGATAAACCACGAAAGCCAATGAAATTCATTTCAATAATGAAATTGGCCAGTTATTCCAGAAAACAAGAAATGGTGTATATGATTTCAGTAATCATTAACACAAAAGATAAGAAACTCAAAGAAATTCCAGTAGTATCAGAATACCCAGAGGTATTCCCAGAAGAACTACCTGGATTACCACCTGATAGAGAAGTAGAATTTAGAATTCATCTAATTCCTGGAACTACACCGATAGCCAAGGAACCTTATCGGTTAGCACCCACCGAAATGTTAGAATTGAAAAAGCAATTAGATGAATTATTAAGTAAAAGATTCATACAACCTAGTTCATCCCCGTGGGGAGCTCCAGTGTTGTTTGTAAAGAAGAAAGATGGGTCAATGAGAATATGTATCGATTATAGGGAATTAAATAAAGTTACAATTAAGAATCGATATCCATTACCTAGGATTGATGATCTTTTCGATCAACTTCAAGGGGCTAGATATTTTTCTAAGATAGATTTACGCTCCGGATATCATCAATTGAAGGTACAGGAAGAAGACATACCTAAAACTGCTTTCAGAACTAGGTATGGTCATTACGAGTTTACAGTCATGCCCTTTGGGTTAATAAATGCTCCTGCAGCGTTTATGGACATGATGAATAGAATCTGTAAACCGTATTTGGATAAATTTGTAATTGTCTTCATTGACGATATACTCATTTATTCCAAAAGTCAGGAGGAACACTGTCAGCATTTGCATGCACTTTTAGCTTTGTTAAGAAAAGAGAAACTTTACGCCAAATTCTCGAAGTGTGAATTTTGGCTACAAGAAGTGCAATTTTTAGGACACATGGTGAATCACGAAGGAATTCACGTAGATCCTGCTAAAATAGAAGCAATCACCAAATGGAAAGTTCCGCAATCAGCTATGGAAATTAGAAGTTTTATAGGCTTAGCCGGATATTATCGACGGTTTATTAAGGACATTTCCAAGATAGCTGTACCTTTAACTAAGCTAACCTGTAAAACAGTTAAGTTTGAATGGGGACCTAGGCAAGAAGAAGCCTTTAGGATTCTGAAGCAAAAGCTAACAAACGCTCCAATTCTAGCTTTGCCAGAAGAAACAGAAGATTTTGAAGTATACTGTGATGCTTCTAAGCTAGGATTAGGATGTGTGTTAATGCAACGTAAGAAAGTAATTGTGTATGTCTCACGAAAACTGAAAAAGCACGAGGAAAACTATACAACTCATGACTTAGAGTTAGGAGCCATAATTTTTGCCCTTAAGATTTGGAGACATTATTTGTATGGAAGTAAGTTTACTGTCTATACAGATCATAAGAGTTTAAGATACATATTTAGGCAGAAAGAATTAAACATGAGACAAAGAAGATGGATGGAGATCCTAAGTGACTACGACTGTGATATTCAATATCATGAAGGAAAGGCTAATGTAGTTGCAGATGCCTTAAGTCGTAAGTATCATGAAAAGCAAAAGCGAGTTCGTGCTCTTAGGTTAAATCTACAGTTAGATTTAATGGAACAGCTGAAAAGCATCCAAGAAACAGCAATTAAGGATGGTGCTGAAGGAATGAAAAGACGAATAAAAGAATTAGAGCAAGGAAGTGATGGAATTTGGAGATTCCATAAGAAAAGGATTTGGGTACCTAAGCAGGGAGAATTAAGAAATAAAATTTTAGAAGAAGCCCATAAATCTAGGTATACTATGCATCCTGGTAACAATAAGATGTACCAAGATTTAAGAAATAATTTCTGGTGGATAGGAATGAAAAAGGACATAGCTAAGTATGTTTCTAAATGTCTTACTTGTTCACAAGTTAAAGCAGAACACCAGAAACCTTCAGGTCTACTTCAACAATTAGAAATGCCTGTATGGAAATGGGAGCTCATAACAATGGACTTTGTTACTAAGTTACCCAAAACCAGAAAAGGTAATGACGCGATTTGGGTAATTGTGGATCGATTAACCAAATCAGCTCACTTTCTACCCATGAAAGAAACCTTTAGCATGGAAAGGTTAGCCAAGTTGTATGTAGATGAAGTTGTATCCTTACATGGAGTTCCACTCTCCATTGTATCGGATAGGGATAGTCATTTCACTTCCCACTTCTGGACAAGTTTCCAAGAAGCAATGGGAACTCGACTAAAGTTAAGCACTGCATATCATCCGCAAACAGACAGACAAAGTGAAAGGACAATACAAACCCTGGAAGACATGCTTAGGGCATGTGTAATAGATTTTGGTGGAAACTGGGATGACCACCTACCTTTAATTGAATTCTCCTATAATAATAGTTATCACTCAAGCTTCGAAGCTGCGCCATTCGAAGCACTGTACGGACGTAAGTGTAGAACTCCAGTTTGTTGGGCAGAAATAGGAGAAAGTCAATTATCAGGTCCTGAGATAGTACAAGAAAGTACCGATAAGATCACTCAAATCAAGGAAAGACTAAAGACGGTTCGAGATCGTCAGAAGAGTTATGCCGAAAATCGACGCAAACCACTAGAATTCCAAGTTGGAGACAAGGTTCTCTTAAAAGTTTCTCCTTGGAAAGGAGTAGTTCAGTTCGGTAAGAAAGGAAAGCTAAGTCCAAGATACATAGGACCATTTCCAGTGATCCAACGTATAGGACCGGTCGCATATCGCTTACAACTACCAGAAGAGCTAGTTGGAGTACATGACGTGTTTCATGTATCCAACCTCAAGAAATGCTTATCTGACGAATCTTTGGTAGTACCTTTTCAAAATGTAGAGGTAAATGAAAAGATAGAAGATAAAAAGATCAAGTTTCTCAAACACAAGCGACTAGTGCTTGTCAAAGTTAAATGGGATTCAAAGAGAAGACCCGAATACACTTGGGAGCTGGAATCGAAGATGAAGCGAAAGTATCCTCACTTATTTCAATAAATCTCGAGGACGAGATTTTAAATAAAGGTGGGGAGGATGTAAGGACTCTCAAAAATGTCCTAAAACTAGCCCCCAAGTGAGAACCAGGACCCCTGAAACTCTACTGTACATGAAAAACCAAGAAAACAAAGTTTTAGAGTTTCAGGCGGGCCGCGTAAGAGTTGGCTTAGTCTTACACGGGCCGCGTCAAAGTGTGGGTTGACCGGATAATTTTCTTACATAACTTGCTGTTTTCATCATAGAAATGAATTTTGTGGATCTAGTGGGTTTATTTCCTTTAATTGTGACCTTTTCACCCCTTGGTGAATTTACTTGGATTGACTTTTGATCACATAAAATACTGGCTTTATTGGCTATTAACCAATCCATTCCTAACACAACATCAAATCATGCCAGATTCATTAGGTAAAGGTTTGCAATAAATTTTTGATTTAGAATTTCTATTCTTGCTCCCTGCAAGATTTCAGAGATCTTAATGGTTTCCCGATTTGCTGTCTCTACTAGACATTCTTGTGGAAGTTTAGTTAATGGTTGATTGAGAAGTTTGCAAAATGAAGTATTAATAAAACTTTGGTTCGCACCAGAGTCAAATAATACTTTAGCAAAAATGTCATTAACTAAAAACGTACCGGTGATCACATCCGGGATCATCTTTGCTTGTTCTGCAGTCAAAACAAATGCTCTAGCATTTTTGGTATTCTTGTTGTCGTGGCTGGAGCTAATTTTGGACAGTTTGGCTTGATGTGACCTTGTTCTCCACAGTTGAAGCATATCCTGTTGTTAGGTTTCTTCCTGCAGTCTTCCTCCTTATGTCCAGATATTTTGCAGAAATTGCAGTATATGGAGCATCTTCCAGAATGCTTCCTTTTGCAATACTTGCAATAGGGTGCAGAGGTAAAACCTACATTTCTCCCACGGTTAGAATTTCCAGAACGGAATTCTTGGGTAAGCTTCTGGGTTAGGTTCCTTCTCTGATCCTCTTCTCGTGTACGCACTAATTCATCTGTCAAGGTATTTGCTAGTTCTACAGCTTCTTCTATGGTTTGAGGTCTAGCTGCCTTGACTACATGTCTAATCTCCCCAATTAATCCCCCGATGTAACGGGAGATTAATACTGGTTCAGGTGATGCAAGGGTTGGTACTATTCTAGCATATTCAAAGAATAATGTAGTATAACCCTTACTATCTACCCCAGTCATCCTAAGGTTTAGGAATTTGTTTGCTATCTGTTCCTTTTCATTGGGAGGGCAGAATTTCCTTTCTACCATGTTTTTAAATTCCTCCCATTCCATATTGTAAGTTCTATCACTTCCTCTAGACTGGAGGATAGTATTCTACCATTCTAAGGCTGAGTTCTTAAACAGATTGGAAGCAAACATTATCTTATCCTCTTCCGCGCATTTGCTTATTCTTAAGACTGCCTTAGTCTTTTCTATCCAGCGTAGGGATGCAACGGCCCCTTCATTGCCTGAGAATTCCATTGGTTTACAAGACCAGAATTCTTTATAAGAACAACCATAAGACATGGTTCTTCTTCTTTTGGGAATGGGCACTTGAAGTATGGGTCCATTATTTACACTGTGTTCAGGTTCAAAGGGTCGTTTACTATCACGTTTACTTTTATTTTCTGCTTCCTTAACCGTTTTGATAATATATGGCATCGCATCTATTATCCCTTGTGCCACTATGTGTTGCATGGCACTGTTATCCACTTGGTTTTCATTATTGTTGTTGTTCGGGTTATCATTATCCAGGTTATTGTTACTCTGGTTATCATTATTATGGTTTTCCTGGTTCACTTCGTTGTCCATCTGAATTTTAAACATTCACCAATTATTAATATCACAAATTAATATTTTAAAACAAACAATCACACAACACACATATTGGTCAAAAGCGTCGAGCATTGCGACTTACTCTTTCTTATCTATTATACATCTAATACAAACCGATACTGGAATTTAAAATTACAATAGTACTATGCATCGCTAACCATAAAGTGGTCTATACTACAACATATATTATTATTATTATTCACATATATATATATATATATATAAATATATATTTTCATACACACATATTATATATATATATATATATATATATATATATATATATATATATATATATTACTATCTCCACCATCACCTTTACGGATATGGATTCATCCAGAAATCCATATGGCGCTCGTCGTACTTCCAGATGAGTCGCTCTCCGACCTGCCTCATTCTCTCGCTAATTTCTAAAATCTCCTCTCCGAAAGTTCGGAGCTCTTGCACATTTTCTACACTCAATGGGGGTGCAGGTGCTGGTACTGGATCTGGGTACTGGGGCATGGGTTCTTCCTGAGGGTACGGATTCTCTAAGATTTCCCTAATGTATTCATCGGTATCATAATAGGGATCTAGAGGGTCCAGACCTGGATAAGCTGCTAAGTTTGGCATGGGTTCGTCGGTTAGATGGTAGCGTTGCACATAATCCCGATGATCATCGAACCACGGATCATAGTCTGGGTCTAAGGGATTGGGTGCTGGTACCCTAGGTATCTCCTATGGGTTGAAATCATGCATTTGGACTTGGTTTTCTGGGTTGTTTTCTATCTCCATCGGCTGTGTGGGAAACAAGCATAATGGTTGAGGGGCTATAAGTTGTTCCAAGTTTGGGTCGGCAGCTGTGGTTGCTAAGATATGGATGTTTGCTATATCCCTATTGAGCATGTCTTGGGTATGAACATCGGTTTCTCTTTTAGCGGCTGCTAGGGCTTGCTGTTGTTGTAACTTTTTCATTCGTTTCCTACGTGCGTGTGCTCCCCTACTGAACCATCCTCTCTTTTTCTGAGGGAATGGCTCTTCAGACTGAGCCTTAAACACAAACATCCCTTCTTCATTGTCAGCTGAATACCCAGAGATGGCAGGCCATGAAGAGGTGCCTTAACTCCTAGGTGAACCGGACAACTGACGATAGGCGTCGGAGGCTCCTTGATCACTCATACTGTAAACTAACAGATAGTCAAATAACACACAACAGTAAAATACAGATATGCACGTATTTCCGTAATTAATTTCCTAACAATTTGAATAATATCTTGGTATCAGCAGAACACTTCTGTGGCTGAATCAGTGGCTTAGCTCTGATACCACCTTCTGTCGCAACCCCCGTCCCCTATCTGTCCCGGGAACGGGCGGCCGTGAGACCAGTTTTGGTGGTATCGATGTTTATCATTTTGGCAGCGGAAATTTCATCAGGACCGTAGTTAGGAAATATTTATCAGAGTAAATACCACGCTTTTATAATATTAAACATATTGGGATAAAACCCAAGTTTTTATTACAAACATTTTCATAGGGAAAATCCCTATTTTATCGAATAAAACATCTTCTTTTATTTAGGTAACTTTTATAGCCACTTTTTCCAAGCCTTCAGTGTTGTCCAGCTGGCTTCTAGTTGGCTCTCACATTTTGTTACCTGAAACGCGTTTAAAAACATTTTGTCAGTGGGAAATACTGGTGAGTGAATCCCAGTTTAATCAAGAAGAGTTTTACCAATTTTCACAGTATTGAGAGCGATTACAGTGTTTACATCTACACAATTACTCATCCAGTATTGTCAATCCTGACTGGTGGGTCATATTACACATTGGCTAATTCTTTGTCCAATGGTAACGTGTTCCATATTTTGTATACAAAACCCCAACATACCGGCAGTAATTGAAGAATTACAAAGACTCAATCACTGCTTAATCATATTGTAAAATATTTAAGGTTTTGTAAAAAAAGTTTACAAAAAGGAGATTACTCAAATTGCTGTCTTAGATTTCCTTTAAGGGTTTCCTGGTAGTTATCTATAATTTACATAAATGCACACGTGTTAATATAATAACCCAATATTTACATTAGCAATACCCTCCCCTAGACGGCATTCCAATGACTACGTCGGGCAGAACCACGACAGCCTTTACGGAACCCTGGATTAATCGGGCAGCGTATCTAATACGTAACCGGGGTTATGATACTTACAACGAAGCAGCACTTCGCTATTTAGGGGGTATTATGCCCGGAGATTATGCCTACTATGCAGAAAATTTGAGAGAGAAAGCGATTTTGAACGATTGAAAACTGAAAGCTGAGAGCCTCCATTTATAGGCGACTCTTCGCCTTCCCTCACAGCCCGCGTAAGACGTAGCCAAAGGCTACGCGGCCCGCGACGTAGGGGTGTAGAGTCTAGGGTTGCTGATTCGCAGGATATAGCTTCGACACGATGTTGACACGTGGCAGCTTAGGGTGTCGCCCTGACTCGGAGCTGTCGCGCCCCGCGTAGGTCAAGGGGGTGGCTTACGCGCCCCGCGAGAGACCATAAAAATTCATTTTTAATTAATTTTTAATAAAAATAAAGGTATTCGGGACCCGTTTTCGCGTACGGGGTGTATTTTAGGACGTATTGGGATAGGACATATTGGGATATTTTAAAATATATTAGGGTGTCGAAAAATTATTTAGGAGGGTTGTTATACCAAATTACCCGCTTTAACCTCATCATTACCAAAATCCTGTGCCGTCCCATTCAAATCCCCATGCAAACTTTGTGTCTTCCCACCAGCATTAAATAAGGGAGACCCTTGAACTGCCGATGGCTCCTGGTCTCCCAACGGCTGTTCAATGTCCACCGAAACTGGTTCTGACCAGCCGTTCATCAAGTCATCGTCCTGACAACGTACATCATTATCCATATTCTGCCTGATCTCACCCTCCTCGAAATCCTCCATTCTTCCAAAACCGCATCTGAATCCGAACTCGTTTCTGACTTAGAATCTTGAGAACCCAACATAGAAGCATCATCAATGTCCGGCTGCCATTGCCCAGAGGACTCCGACACCCATATTACTATAGCTTTATTATTCCACTTAATTCCCACAGCTTCGTCGATCCTGGACAGTTGAGAGGTTAACACCTTCACCGAACCAGACGAGTTATTTTCCACTTGCCACGAGAAGGACGACTTTTGTACTACATCCCCAAACAAACCACCTATATTTTCAAACAGAATATTATCGTGGATTATGAATGGCACACCAGTAATGTTTAGGCTCACAAGCCTACTAAAAGGGACATCTTCTCCATTCCATAAGTGATACTTCGAGAAAACCGTATTGAAAAAATGGGAATGCAGATCCATGCATGCATTAGCTGACACCCTATCTCTAAAGGTTAAAATGAAAGTCACTCCTCAGACATACGACAAACCAACTTCAGTCATACCCTCATTTTCAATAGCCTGCCTCATTTTGCTTAATGTCAGAGCATCCTTGGCATAACCCAGAATTGACCTTCCAATATAGTGTAGGGGATAAAGTGAACCATTCCCTCACCACAGTGACAAATTTTGCCCCATGACTATTCTCCACTTTTTTACCTTTAAGCGTATCTGCATATGACCTCCCCTCATGTGCAAACGACGTAGCTGTTGGACCTTGGTCAGACGATTGATTTTTCGTAGGGGGTTGCCCACCATTCCTATTACCACCAACATAATTATTATTCTCCTGGTTCCTGTCCTTCGGCCTCCATTCACTCTGACCCAACATATCCGGTGCATAGTTAAACTTCTTGTGGTCTTTGTCATACTTGGCCAATGAAACAGTTACTTTCATGTCGAACATCTTAACCGTATTCATTGACACTAATGTCTCCTTCATGTTTACCTTGCCAACATATCGGACAAATCCAAAGCATCTACCCCTTGCATCTCTTTTTTGAGCCACATACACATCCGAGATAAATCCATACGGCTGAAAAGCCCGCCATAGTACGTTCCTTGTTACTCTGTCAGAAATGTTTTGCACTAGGAACGTCCACTCTACACCATCTCCTCTGCTTCTGTTGTTTTTCTAGTATTGCACATTGGACCACGGACCGTCGTTGTCATGGTCCCCCTCTCCGTCATTCGTCATGGCCATTTTTGAAAACCACGGGAAGCCTAAGCGGCGAATGGATTAAACAAGAACCCCGATAGGATAAAAGGTTAGATCTAGATGAACTCCAATGAGCCGATCGATTAAAACCCGTACACTATCCGGATTCAGGTATTCATCGTCGAGCACACTTAGCAATTTCCTTTATCCGTCTTATGAAATGGAAATGGAGGTACATGAACCAAGCCTCTCAACTATGGGCTTTGACTATTCGGGCAATTCATGGTAACGGCGAAACGAGTGTAGATATTCCGTTGTGTGGTAGCATTGGGGGTACATGGAAAGACATCCTTGCGGTTGAAAGGGACATACAAAAAGCTGGCATTAATAATGTAAGTGGGAAAGGTGGTGGACGATATTAAAGAGGACTCGTTCATGTGGATCAAGAACAGGTCGAAGATCACAAATTTGAATTGGGAGAGGTGGCGGTACTTTAATGTGAGAGATGTAATCTGTTAGAGTATGTTTATTTTGTTTTTTATGTTTTGTATCGTCTTGCTTTTCGGGATTCTCAGCTTCTTGTTGGCCCCTTTGTTTTCTTTTTTATGATTTTATAAAAATGCAGTCGTTCAAAAAAAATTATGTATTGCAATGTCATTTCAAGTAAATTCGATATGTTTGTTTGAGTTATGCAAACAAAATGCTATCTTACATTAATTTACTTTTTTTTAGCCACCAATCCAATTTACTTCTCTCTCCTTTTCCCTGTTCGCCGGAGGCTCGACGTCGGCAGTAAGTTAGAGATAGAGTGTGAGGTTGCCGTTTGGTGGCTGGACCTTTCATCCTATCTCAACGTACTGTACTTCCATTCGTCATCTGGGTTAGGGTTTCTCTCTGGGGTATCTTTTGGTGTTGATTCGCTCCCTCCTTGCCGGACCTTCTTCACGTTGGCTTAGTGGGTCTGATATTGGTCGCGTCTATCCCGCATAGAACAGCTAGACTGATTCGAATCCCATTAACACTTCTCTGAAGTTGTGTCTTAGGTTTGGAGCCGGCTGTTCTGTTTCTTTCGTTTGTCGGTCATCATGGTGCAAGCTGTTAGCAACATTACCAAGCTGTTTGTTACGAATCTTCCGGAAGGTAGCACCCCCTGGGAACTGAGGAAATGCTTGGAGGCTTTCGGGGAGATTTCTGGTTCGTACGTCGCGAAGAAGAGAGATAAATATGGCAGCAGATTCGGGTTCGTAAGTTTCAAAGATGTCAAAGATAAGCAGGAACTACTGAAGAGTCTTTCGGGGGTTAAGATGGGTGAGTGTAAACTGAAGATCAACATTGCAAGGTATGCGGTGGAGAACTCGGCAGGCGTGGATCAGTCAGAGACCAAGACGAACTCTAACATGGCTGCTGGTAATGGCCATGGTGGTAGACCTTTCTACCTTAGGGATGCAAGGAGTTATAGAGATGTGGTGGGGAAGTCCAATGTTGTGGGTGGTTCCAATAAGGGGCAGGAGGTTTTTCAGTCGGAAGATACTAAGGATATGGGGAAGTACGTTGTGGTGCCGGATAGGACAAATGCCTTCAGTAGCTTGTTCGGTTTGGCTCTCGTGGGGAGAACGGTAGACTTAGAGACGCTGGTGGATTTTGACAGATTGTTATGCATTGCTAAAATTGCGGTTGCCAACATTCAGTATCTAGGAGGGTTATTCATACTCATCTCCTTTCATGACAAAGATTCAGCTAAAAAGTTTCTAGAATCCAAAGCTCTATGGGGGCCGTGGTTCTCGAAGCTGGACCCGTGGAAGGGTCAGTCACTTCCCCTAGAGAGAGTAGCCTGGTTAAGGTTGAGTGGTATTCCTCTCCGTTTGTTCGACCCCGAGGTCATGGCTCTGGTCGGTGAATTGTTTGGGAAGGTCCTTCACGTTCCCAAGCTGGTAGAAGAAGAACCTGATTTGTCGGTATGTAGGGTGGGGATATTAGTGGGTGATTCCCGAAGGATAAAAGACTGTGTTTCGGTTAAATGGAGTAACAGATCTTTTAGAATTTGGGTAGAGGAAGAGCATGAAATCTGGGTCCCGGATTGCTTGGCTAAATCGGTTAGTGAGGGTAGCAAATCTGCGATGTCGTCTCCGATTGGGGATCTGCAGAATTCAGGGAGTAGGGAGTTCGAAGGGTCGCTCGATAAAGTGGGAGATAGGGGAATCGATGAGCCGCTAGATTTGAGTATGGACTCTCCCCATTCAAATCAGAATCCCATGCAGAAGGAGAGAGAAATAGGTGGCGGGAGTGATGTCCAGGTGGATGAAGGCCCTTTGAATATGCATGAGAAATTGGGAGGGTATCATGAAGGGTCAGAGGTGGTGGGGCTCGAGGTAGTCGGCAAGGCGGCTTGTAAGTTTAATCGAGGTATGGTCACTCACAACTTTGGGAAAAGAAAGGAAGTTGGTGGGACTTCAGGCGTCGAGAAGAATCATTCGGATATGGGTGGGACCCAGGTATCAAGTATTAGACTTGGTAAGCAAAGGAAAGATGTTTTCTTTTTTGACTTTGCTGACCAGATCCAAAGGTCCAAAAAGAGAACGTATAAGAGTAGGCCCAGAAACAAAAGAATTAGCCAAAAGAATTTAAGTCCAAACTCAGTGGAAAGGCCCAGGAAGAGAGTTAGGGAGGACGAGGCCTTTAGGTTTGACCTCAATCTGGATGCGCTGGAAGATAAAAGTGTTCATTCACAGGAAGATACCCCAGAGACTTTTTGGCAAGGAAGGACGATGTCTTCGAGGGTTCCGATGACAACAACGACAACAGGGATGCTTCGTTGGAGGTGGTCAAAGACACGTGGGAGCCCCAACCCAGCAATGAGATTGAGGAAACGATTAAAATCGGGAAGCTCGTGGGGGTAGACTTATCCAACCACAACATCCTGATTAACGAAGCAATCGGAGGAAAAGGTATGAATGAAGTTCATCAATGAACATTTTATCAATTAATATTAGGGGGATGTCCGGTGGTTCTAAGGCCACGTGGATTAGAGAATTAAGGCAGGTTAATAAAATCGGGGTTGTTGCGATCCAAGAATCTAAGCTCCAGTCTGTGAATAGGTCTCTGCTAACGGGTTTTTGGGATAATGGCAGTTTCGAATTTGTGTTTGTTGAATCGGTAGGTCTTTCAGGGGGTTTAATCTGGCTATGGGACCCCTGCATTCTTAAAGTTGACAGTGTGATACAGAATAGATGCTTCCTGGTCATCAAGGGTTCTCTGGTGGGAAATGGGGAGCCTGTCAGTCTGATTAACATTTACGCCCCCCAGAACACAGTGGCTAAACGGCAGTTATGGCTAGAGCTTTCAGTTATGATTAATGCCTCCGAAGGAAAGTGGGTTCTCGCCGGGGATTTAATGCGGTCCGCTCGCCAGTAGAAAGAAAAAAATCTAAGTTTAAACCGATTTGTGTGGAGAATTTTAATAAGTTCATCTTTGATTGCGGTCTGTTGGAGTATCCGTTGCAGGGCAGGAAATTTACTTGCATCAGGGATAACGGATCAAAGCTCAGCAAACTTGATCGATTCCTGGTTAGTTCGGAGTTTTTCAACGCTTGGCCTTCGGCGTGTGTGCGGGTGCTCCAAAGTAGGTATTCCGATCATTGCCCGATTTTTTTAGAGTTAGTTGATCTTAAATTTGGGCCTCGCCCGTTCCGGGTCTTTAGTTCATGGATTGGGAAGCCGGGTTTTAACGAAGCAGTTAAGGAAGCTGTGGATGGTTTTGTGCCTTTTTCTCCCCCAGACGCTTGTCTTACGGCAAAATTTGCCTGCATTAGATCTCGGTTGAAAGCTTGGAGAGATGATTTTTTTATTGAAGGAGAATGAAATGGAAAAAACGGTGTTAGCAGAATTGGAGAATCTTGAAATCGAATTCGAGTCAAGGGATCTTACCGAGGAAGAGGAGTGGGTTATGTATGAAAACAGGAGGATCATTAAAGAGGTGGAGTTCAGAAAAAATTCGGACATAAAGCAACGGGCTCGTTTGAAATGGGCAATCGATGGCGACGAGAATTCCAAGTATTTTCACGCTCTGGTTAATGGTAGGAAGGCCTCTAATTCGATACACGGTCTTACGGTTAATGGAGAATGGTGCTCGAAGCCTCCTTTGATCAAAAAACAAGTTCTTTCGTTCTTCCGCAATAGATTCAAAGAATCTTTTCTGAATAGGCCTGAGGTCGTCTGCAATAATATAAAGAAGATTTCGGCTGCCGAAAGGGAAGTTTTAATTGACGCCTTTACTGCCCAAGAAATCAAGGATGCAGTTTTTTAGTGCGGGGATGATAGGGCTCCGGGCCCGGATGGTATGAACTTTAGATTTATCAAGTCTTTCTGGGATATTTTCAAAGACGATTTTCTGAGAATATTTGAACACTTTCACAATTCTGGCGACATAAATCTTGGAAGTGGGGCTTCTTTCATTGCTCTCATACCGAAGGTTTCCAACCCCGTTACTCTAAACAACTACCGGCCTATCAATTTAGTCGGTGTCATTAGTAAGGCTATCTCTAAAGTGCTAGCCAACCGTTTGAGGTCGGTGCTGGATGGTATCATTGCGGAATCCCAATCAGCTTTTCTTAAAGGCAGATTCATTTTAGATGGCCCACTTATTGTCAACGAACTTATATCTTGGATCAAAAAAAGGAAGACGGGAGCCTTTTTTCTGAAAATTGACTTCGAAAAGGCTTATGACAACGTAAACTGGAACTTCGTGGTGAACATTCTGCAACAGATGGGTTTCCATGAAAGATGGTGTAACTGGGTTCGGGGTATTCTCAAGTCGGCTAACTCGTCCGTGTTGGTTAATGGGTCTCCCACCTTCACCTTTAGATGTGAGAAAGGTCTAAGGCAAGGCGATCCGCTATCTCCGTTTCTTTTTCTGACTGTCATGGAGGCGCTATCATGTATGATCGAGAAGGCTAAAGAGGAGGGAGTCATTAAAGGGATCATTACTCCTAACAATGGGCCGTCTATCTCGCACCTGCTATATGCGGACGACGCTATCATGATGGGGGAGTGGTCGAGGAATGAAGTGTTGAACTTTGTTAGACTTCTTCGTTGCTTCCACATATGCTCGGGCCTCAAAATCAACATCGACAAATCTTCTTTATTGGGCATTGGTGTGAATATGGGAGAAATAGGGGAAATGGCTAGCATGGTGGGATGTAAACCCGATTGCCCACCATTCAAATATCTTGGGCTTACTGTGGGAGCTAATATGAACCGGGTCAACAATTGGGCTCCGATAATTGAGATCTTTCGGGCTCGGCTTGCTAAGTGGAAGTCTCACCTTTTGTCTATTGGGGGTCGGGTGGTTATCATCAAGTCTGTAATGGAATGCCTTCCCTCGTACTACTTCTCGCTCTATAAAGCACCTAAGAGTGTAATTCGGGAATTGGAATCTATGATCAAGAAATTCCTTTGGGGAGGCTCCTCGGATGATAGAAAGATGCATTGGGTCGCTTGGGATAGAGTAGCTCGGCACAAGAAACTTGGAGGCTTGGGTATTAATAAATTAGATATTATCAACATATCGCTTTTATCGAAATGGGGATGGAGGTTCAAAACTGAAAAAAACAACTTATGGAAGAGAGTTATTGTCGCCATTCATTCGAGTAGGGTGGGCTGGGAATGCATTCCGTTTAGGAAATCTTTTGGCGGTGTTTGGAGCAATATCGCCAAGGTTTTTATTAATACGAAGATTGGAGGAACCCCGATTCGGAACTTCATCAAAGGCACGGTAGGCAATGGTAAAGAAATAGCTTTCTGGCTCGATACTTGGCTCCACAATGAACCTCTTAAAGATATATACCCAGAATTATTCAGATTGGAATCGAACAAAAAATGCCTAGTGGCGGAGAGATTAACAAGGCGAGACGATGTAAACGAGCTGGTTTGGGAATGGAGATCGGAGATTACGGAGACGGACCGGCTGGTATGTTTTCAGCAGTTGTGTTCGGACCTTAGTAACGTGCAGGTGTCTTCAGTTGAGGACCGATGGAGGTGGTCGTCGGACACGAATGGGGTATTCTCGGTCAAGGCTGTTAAACAACTGTTGAAGAAGGATATAGCGTTGGATAATTGCTTTGTCATGGATTGGTGTAGGTGGGTGCCAGCCAAGATCAACATTCACGCTTGGAGGATGGAGATGGATAAAATCCCTACGGTGGAAGCCCTAAAGAAAAGGAACGTGAATATTGGCGAGACATTGTGTCCCCTACGCCAGTCGGAAGAAGAAACCTCGGAACATCTTTTTATAGCTTGTCACGCCGCTTCGGTCGTCTGGAATGGCATAAGCAAGTGGTGTAAGATCCCAAACATTTTCGCTTTCTCGCTTAAGGATCTTCTTCTTCTTCTCTATAAAGACATTAGAGCATCGGAAAAAAAGAAGGAAGCAGTTCAAGGCATCGTTATGATCGTATGTTGGAACATATGGCACGCTAGGAACCTCGCTAAATTATCTAATTCTCCTGTCAAGATAGATATCATAATTAGCAAGGTTAAGGCTTTGGGATTTTTATGGTTCTCAAAGAGATCAAAATACAAAGGGATAGATTGGGGGGAGTGGCGTTCTTTTGTAAATATGTAATTTTTGTATAGTTTTGTGTCGGCCCGGCTTGGGTTGGCAAGTTTTCAATGAAGGTTACCTTTCAAAAAAAAAAAAAACATTAATTTACTTTTTTGGATGTTTTGTCAAAGCATACAGGTTGGAGAGCATAAAACATTAATTACATGTCTATAATTTTTGTGCAAAAGATTGCTTAATTTAATTATATCTCAACTACCTCGTTGAAATGGTGTCTATTCGAATCCTTATATATACTAGAAATCTTGTTATGCTTCTTCACACAATTCCTTACAAGTCATCACTAGATTACTAAACAAAGATATATGATGGGTTCTAAGCTTTTGCTCTTTGCTTTCGTTGGCTTCATAATATGCACCACTAACATAGCTGGTGGTAGAAATCTTTCTGAAGAGGAAAAGAAGACGATTAGTGAGCATGGTGGGGGTATAAATGGCGGAGTAGGATTTGGAGGTGGTGGTGGTGGTGGAGTAGGAGGAGGTGTTGGAAAAGGTGGTGGTGGTGGAATAGGAGGTGGTTCCGGGGGCGGCGGTGGTGGGATTGGAGGAGGAATTGGTAAAGGTGGTGGTGGTGGAGTAGGAGGTGGTTCAGGCGGTGGTGGTGGAGTTGGAGGAGGAATTGGTAAAGGTGGTGGTGGTGGTGTAGGAGGAGGAAGTGGTGGTGGAATAGGAGGTGGTTCGGGGGGTGGGATAGGAGGTGGTTCTGGTGGTGGTAGTGGAGTTGGAGGAGGAATTGGTAAAGGTGGTGGTGTAGGCGGAGGAAGTGGTGGTGGAATAGGAGGAGGAATTGGCAAAGGTGGTGGTGGTGGAATAGGAGGTGGAGAAGGTGGTGGTGTGGGAGGTGGAGAAGGTGGCGACATTGGTACGGGTGGTGGTGGTGGAGTAGGAGGAGGTGTTGGAAAAGGTGGTGGTGGTGGAATAGGAGGTGGTTCCGGGGGCGGCGGTGGTGGGATTGGAGGAGGAATTGGTAAAGGTGGTGGTGGTGGAGTAGGAGGTGGTTCAGGCGGTGGTGGTGGAGTTGGAGGAGGAATTGGTAAAGGTGGTGGTGGTGGTATAGGAGGTGGTTCTGGTGGTGGAGTTGGTGGAGGAATTGGTAAAGGTGGTGGTGTAGGAGGAGGAAGTGGTGGTGGTGGAATAGGAGGTGGTTCGGGGGGTGGGATAGGAGGTGGTTCTGGTGGTGGTAGTGGAGTTGGAGGAGGAATTGGTAAAGGTGGTGGTGGTGTAGGCGGAGGAAGTGGTGGTGGAATAGGAGGAGGAATTGGCAAAGGTGGTGGTGGTGGAATAGGAGGTGGAGAAGGTGGTGGTGTGGGAGGTGGAGAAGGTGGCGACATTGGTACGGGTGGTGGTGGATCTGGAGGTGGCATTGGCAAGGGTGGTGGTGGTGGTATCGGACATGGAGAAGGAGGTGGAAGTGGAAGTGGAGGTGGAACAGGGGGTGGCGTTGGAAACGGAGGTGGCAGTGGAGTTGGTGGTGGTTCGGGAGGAGGAGGTGGTTTTGGCGGTGGTGCAGGAGGTGGATTTGGCGGTGGAAATGGCAAAGGTGGTGGAGAGGGAGGTGGTGGAGGTTTTGGAGGAGGCGTCGATGGTGGTGGTGGACATGGTTTTGGTACAGGAGCTGGCGGTGGAAACTAAAGCGATTAAGGCCTTATAACCTAGCACAACCTTAAAAACCATTAGGAGCATAACACTTACTATTACATGTCTAGTAATAAATAAATGTGTATGGTACAATTATATATATGCATATTTTTAATATGCATGTTACCTATCCATTTTTATGTATTATGCATCATATGAATTAATAAAGGCATTTCTCTCATGCTTCATCCATTCTCACATTTGTTACCTAATTTTATATCCCATACACTTGAACTCCACACTAAATGCACCTTGTTAAGAGAACCTAATTTCAACAATGGTTACTTAATCCCACGCACATATTTAAGGATCATTAAAAGCATGTTTGCATGAATTTTCAATCATTATTTGTATCAAAACTGAAAAATTCCAACTTGTGTAACTTTAATAAATTCTTTCTCAAAACAACCTCATTAAGTTTGGAATTTATATTAACATAACCTACAAACGAAGCAAAGTAAGAAATCGAAGATTGAAAGACTAATAAATCTTGCATGATGAACTTTAATTTATGAAAAACATGATCAAATTTTCAAATCCAAAGACGTAATTGTAAGTTATTGGTAAAATCGAACAAAACTACCATAAGTGGTAACTAAGCATGGAACCCGCTAGAGCATTGATAAAAATCGTTTTTAATGAAAACGACACTAGCAAAAGTATGTGTCTTTATTCCCATAATCGTTCAAATGTTTTAAAGTCCAAGGAGGACCCCCTCCCCCCTCTCTTCCATGTGAAGACGCATATTCACTGTTATTCAATGAACTAACGTAATTAATGATCATTGAGCATACTAACATCACCACCACTACCACAATGCATGGCTATCCATACTATTGTTGAAGGTAACAGTGGTTAAGATCATAAAACATTTCAAGAAAATGTTTTTAAGTATCTAATCTAAGTTGTAAGACCAACCAAAACTGTGACATTTTAATTAGATCTCTACTAGGTTAGAACCCCGTGCAATACACGGGTTGAATAAATGTAATTTTATATATCAAATAATAAAAATATATATTTTTGAAACCTCGTTTATTACACAGGTTAAATAAATGTAATTTTACATACCAAATAATAAAAAATATATCTTTAAAAATCTCATTTACATGGTTGAATAAATGTAATTTTATATATTAAATAATAAAAAGTTATATCTTTAAGAACTCTGTGTATTGTACGGGTTGAGTAAATTTTATTTTATATATTAATAATGAGAAAAATTACATTTATAAGAACCTCCTGTATTGTATGAGTTGAGCACGTGTAATTTTATATACCAATCAATAAAAAGTTATATCTTATTATATCTTTATAAACACTGTGTATTATAAAACTTTTGGACTAAACTGACAAAAATGACCCAAACCACATGGACTAAAATGACATTTAACTCTTTAAATTATATTAAGAGTGAATTGCAAGTTTTGTCCTTTATCTTTAGGCCATTTTGCAGGCGCTGTCCTTTATCTTTAAAGTTGACGAGTTTTGTCCTTTATGTTTCTAAATCCTACACGTTTTGTCCTTTAGGCCTAACCTGGTTAATTTTTTCAGTTAAATTTGATCATGTGCAAGGCACATGAGGGCAATTTTGTCATTTTACCTTCTAGGGACTAAATATGTATAATCTGTTATATATATGGGTTGTTGTGTATAAAACAAAACTCATCAAATCATCATCATCACAGCCTCTTAAACTCATCAGATCATCAGCATCATCTTCAACTTAAAAAACCTGCTTCTCTCTCTACCTCTCTCTCTCTCTCTAACTCTTCTCTTAACCCCTGCTTCTCTCTCTACCCCTCTCTCTCTCTGTCACCACCATTAACCACCAACAATCACCTCTACACCGCTGCCTTCATCATCGTCGCCGCCTTCATCATCGTCGCCGCCATCATCATCGCCGCCGCCATCACACCTCCCCCACACCACAAATGTCGGATCCGACCTCCATACTCCGGCGGCAGGTAAGCTTTGATATGTAAAATCGGTCCAACTCCCCCATCGTTTTTTAGATCTGTTTTGGGACTAGGGTTTATATGTGCTGAGGGTGGGTTGCAGGTGGTAAAGAGATGGCGGTGGGTTGTATTTTCAGATGTTTGGGGTTGAGGTGGTCGGCGGCAGGTGGAGGTGGCAGGTTGCAGGTAGAGAGTGAGGAGAGAGAGAGAGGTGGTGGTGGTAGGTTGCAGGTAGAGAGAGAGAGAGGTTGTGGTGGTAGGTTAGGGATCGTTTTTTAGATCTGTTTTGGGACTAGGGTTTATATGTGCTGAGGGTGGGTTGCAGGTGGTAAAGAGATGGCGGTGGGTTGTATTTTCAGATGTTTGGGGTTGAGGTGGTCGGCGGCAGGTGGAGGTGGCAGGTTGCAGGTAGAGAGTGAGGAGAGAGAGAGAGAGGTGGTGGTAGTAGGTTGCAGGTAGAGAGAGAGAGAGGTGGTGGTGGTAGGTTAGGGTTTAGTTGTGATCGGTGATGGTGGTGGTGCCGTGGTGGTGATAGGTGGTTCTTGAGAGTGGTGGCGGTGGTAGATGTTAGGTGGTGTGATGGCGGTGCTTCTGCGAGGGTGATAGGTGGTTCTTGAGTGGTGGTGCCGTGGTGGTGATAGGTGGTTCCTGAGAATAGTGCTTGTGGGTTGTACCATATATTATTTAGAGGGATATGGAAGATGATTAAATTCATCTTTTAAGTTGAAGATGATGCTGATGATCTGATGAGTTTAAGAGGCTGTGATGATGATGATTTGATGAGTTTTGTTTTATACACAACAACCCATATATATAACAGATTATACATATTTAGTCCCTAGAAGGTAAAATGACAAAATTGCCCTCATGTGCCTTGCACATGATCAGATTTAACTGAAAAAATTAACCAGGTTAGGCCTAAAGGACAAAACGTGTAGGATTTAGAAACATAAAGGACAAAACTCGTCAACTTTAAAGATAAAGGACAGCGCCTGCAAAATGGCCTAAAGATAAAGGACAAAACTTGCAATTCACTCTTATATTAATTTATATTTAGTGTACATCTTTTGTTAATGTCAAGATAAATAATTTTGAAATCTAATAAATATTTCAAAATATTATATTATCTCCTATGCGAACTGTTTAAATTTAATTTTATAATTATCTTTTAATTAATATTAATTATCTATAATTAAGTAGGAGATAAAGATGAGAAAACTAAAAAATAGATGGCTCCAATGAATGACATGTGTCCCAAAGTTGGTTTATTTTATTATATAGTATAGATAATTAGATCTCTAAAGAGTAAACCCATATATTATGCAATTGAGAGGTTTTCTAGTATTGACAAAAAAGTTACAGTTATTAGGCCTTGCGTAGTGGGCGCGAACAAAGGCGTTTTGGTGGCTATGGCGCCCCATAGCGCCCCGAACACCGCTACAGGGGGCGTTATGGGGGTTTTTTGGTTGGGCGGCGCGATATATATCGCGGCGCTATGTATGTTTGGTTACTTCTTCTGGCCAATCAAAAAATAGAATGAGTTTTTATAATTAATTAATAAAATTGAAAATTATTAAATAGGTAATGATGGGTAGGGGCTTTATGACTACGGGCTCTAGTGATATAACGCCCCATAAAGCCCCCGTGTGACGTGGCACGACACGTGTCGCATAACGCCCCACAAGGGGCTTTATGACTACGGATGGCCTTAGCTTAGTTAATGGAGTAGTGGTAGCACTAGTAACCACCCTACTACCCTATTATCCCACTCTTCAGTTTATGTTACGATTTCACAATATAAAAAAAATAGTCTTTTATTCATGTAAAAGAAGCATTAATAGATAATGATTAAGAGAAAAAGAAACAATTTTGTGGGTATTTGGTTTGGGTATATGGTTTTGAGTAATTGAATCGGTTAACACTTAATATCATACCTGTCAGGGCCGGCCCTGAGAATTCATGTACCCTGTTCGAGCTCGAAAAACGTGCCCTTAGATCTTAACTAAATAAAAAATTTAAACTAGTTTTTTCATACAACTTTGAACCGTTGACAAAAATATGTCATTCGATAAACAATGCAATTAACAAAATACAAAATATAGTATTTGAATGAATGACATACCGTAAAAACTACTAAGCTAATAGCTAACCAATGATTCGTGAAGCTCTCCTGGCATTCTTGATAGCAAATTGGTGAATCAACTCTTCACAATTTATATCATCTAAGACTTCGTTCTCGATAGCAATCATCGCCAACCCACTAAGTCTTTCTTGGGACATTGAAGATCGTAGGTAAGATTTCAATAACTTTAACTTCGAAAAACTTCTTTCTGCAGATGCCACAGTGACTGGAATAGTCAACAATATTCTATATGCAATGCATGCTTCTGGCGAATAACCGTCTTCTTTCATATACTCCAAAACATCTACAGGACTGCTAAATTTATTGGTTAGTGAGTCACGAAATAAATTAAGCTCTGTATAAAGTGCCTCGCCATCAATATCCGATTTTTCTTTAAACTTGAGTGCATTTTCAAGACGATGACAAGACGACTTAAGATCTTCATCTTTCATAATCCTCAACGTACGTGGAAACAAAAAACCAAATAAACCCTCGTACCATTTAAATTGTTCAAATCTTTTCTCTAAAGAAGTAATAGCTTGATCCACAATATATAAGAAAAAGTTTACTCTGAAATTCTCTTCTACTGTAAATGCAACTTCTTCGCTACTAGAAGTCTCATCTTTTCTTTTTTTCCTTTTAATCTTACGTTTTTCTTTAAATATGGGATCAATTTCCATTTCACTAGCAATCTCCGTAGCTTCTTCAATCGCTTTAGGAAAACCTGTTTCTCTATAATCCTTAAAGTACTCAATCAAATTGTTTATTTCTTGAATAGCAATTTCAAGATGCATATCCTTTGCTTGTAATTTTTTGCTCACAATATTCACCCGGTTTAACACTTCATACCAAATGACAATTGATACCAAAAAATCAAATCCACTAAGTTGATTTTCTGCTAAAGCTAATGCTTCCTCTGCAATTGCAGCATCACTATCTGTCTCTCCAACTTCAAGCAAAGCTTCCCGCACATCATCAAGTTGCAATTTGATTGCCTTAACACTCTCAAAACGACTTTCCCAACGAGTTTGAGACAATGACTTTAGACTCCAGTTTTTCACATTATCTTTCAAAATTTGCCAACGATTGATAGAATTTGAAAAAATAGTATAAATCCGTTGGACGTGTCCAAAAAAACTCTTTCCTTTAACACAACTATAAGCCATATCACATAATGTAAGGTTAAGTGAATGGCTACCACAAGGAGTGTAAAATGCTCTTGGATTTTCTTTTAAAAATCTCGTTTGGACTCCTTGATGTGACCCTTTCATATTTGCCCCATTGTCATATCCTTGGCCACGCATGTCATCAATTTCAAGACCAAGATTTTGTAACTCCGCATAAGTTACATCAAATAGTCCCTTCCCAGTGGTATCATTAGCATTCAAAAACCCCAAAAATGACTCCTCAACAATAACAGAATTAGATGAGAACTTTACATACCTCACTATTATAGTCATCTGTTCTTTGTGACTAGAATCGGGGGTACAATCCAGTATGATTGAGTAGTACTTTGCTTCTTTTATGTTCTTAATGAGTTCTTTTTTAATTTCATCAGCAAGCATAACTATTATCTCATTTTGGATCTTGTGACCAAGATAATGCACATGAATATTGTCACTAGTGATCCGCCGAACATGCTCTTTGATAACCGGATCAAACTCTTCCAACATCTCAACTAGACCCAAGAAATTTCCATTACCTGTTAAATACAATCAACAAAAAATTAAGTGAACTCGGTTATAACAATTAAGTAAGAATAAAACAATTTCAATTACCTTTTTCATACAACTTTTCCTTATTTCCACGAAATGCTAAATTATGCTTAGCAAGAAACTTGATTAGCGCAAAAAGGACTTGTTTCCAATATTCCGCTTCCTTCTTGAATTGCTCATGTTGAAATTTATCAATTGTGTCGTCCGATTTCAATCTTTTACGCAAATCAAACCACTTTTTCATATTTATGAGATGATCTAAAGAAACTTCATGTTCTCTCACTCTACCGGTAGCATGGTGCCAATCATCAAAACCTACACCTCCCAATCTACCTTTTGGCGCCCCATTTCTAAACACTTTGCAACAAAAACAAAACATCTTATCTAGCTCTTTCGAATATACTAGCCATTCTCTATCACACTTCTCCAAGTTTGATAATGTTCTTGTATAAATAGTTGCTGAAAATCGTCTATTAAATT
>JARYGA010060730.1:55708-86811 GCA_030545235.1 Helianthus tuberosus
TGTTTGTTACGAATCTTCCGGAAGGTAGCACCCCCTGGGAACTGAGGAAATGCTTGGAGGCTTTCGGGGAGATTTCTGGTTCGTACGTCGCGAAGAAGAGAGATAAATATGGCAGCAGATTCGGGTTCGTAAGTTTCAAAGATGTCAAAGATAAGCAGGAACTACTGAAGAGTCTTTCGGGGGTTAAGATGGGTGAGTGTAAACTGAAGATCAACATTGCAAGGTATGCGGTGGAGAACTCGGCAGGCGTGGATCAGTCAGAGACCAAGACGAACTCTAACATGGCTGCTGGTAATGGCCATGGTGGTAGACCTTTCTACCTTAGGGATGCAAGGAGTTATAGAGATGTGGTGGGGAAGTCCAATGTTGTGGGTGGTTCCAATAAGGGGCAGGAGGTTTTTCAGTCGGAAGATACTAAGGATATGGGGAAGTACGTTGTGGTGCCGGATAGGACAAATGCCTTCAGTAGCTTGTTCGGTTTGGCTCTCGTGGGGAGAACGGTAGACTTAGAGACGCTGGTGGATTTTGACAGATTGTTATGCATTGCTAAAATTGCGGTTGCCAACATTCAGTATCTAGGAGGGTTATTCATACTCATCTCCTTTCATGACAAAGATTCAGCTAAAAAGTTTCTAGAATCCAAAGCTCTATGGGGGCCGTGGTTCTCGAAGCTGGACCCGTGGAAGGGTCAGTCACTTCCCCTAGAGAGAGTAGCCTGGTTAAGGTTGAGTGGTATTCCTCTCCGTTTGTTCGACCCCGAGGTCATGGCTCTGGTCGGTGAATTGTTTGGGAAGGTCCTTCACGTTCCCAAGCTGGTAGAAGAAGAACCTGATTTGTCGGTATGTAGGGTGGGGATATTAGTGGGTGATTCCCGAAGGATAAAAGACTGTGTTTCGGTTAAATGGAGTAACAGATCTTTTAGAATTTGGGTAGAGGAAGAGCATGAAATCTGGGTCCCGGATTGCTTGGCTAAATCGGTTAGTGAGGGTAGCAAATCTGCGATGTCGTCTCCGATTGGGGATCTGCAGAATTCAGGGAGTAGGGAGTTCGAAGGGTCGCTCGATAAAGTGGGAGATAGGGGAATCGATGAGCCGCTAGATTTGAGTATGGACTCTCCCCATTCAAATCAGAATCCCATGCAGAAGGAGAGAGAAATAGGTGGCGGGAGTGATGTCCAGGTGGATGAAGGCCCTTTGAATATGCATGAGAAATTGGGAGGGTATCATGAAGGGTCAGAGGTGGTGGGGCTCGAGGTAGTCGGCAAGGCGGCTTGTAAGTTTAATCGAGGTATGGTCACTCACAACTTTGGGAAAAGAAAGGAAGTTGGTGGGACTTCAGGCGTCGAGAAGAATCATTCGGATATGGGTGGGACCCAGGTATCAAGTATTAGACTTGGTAAGCAAAGGAAAGATGTTTTCTTTTTTGACTTTGCTGACCAGATCCAAAGGTCCAAAAAGAGAACGTATAAGAGTAGGCCCAGAAACAAAAGAATTAGCCAAAAGAATTTAAGTCCAAACTCAGTGGAAAGGCCCAGGAAGAGAGTTAGGGAGGACGAGGCCTTTAGGTTTGACCTCAATCTGGATGCGCTGGAAGATAAAAGTGTTCATTCACAGGAAGATACCCCAGAGACTTTTTGGCAAGGAAGGACGATGTCTTCGAGGGTTCCGATGACAACAACGACAACAGGGATGCTTCGTTGGAGGTGGTCAAAGACACGTGGGAGCCCCAACCCAGCAATGAGATTGAGGAAACGATTAAAATCGGGAAGCTCGTGGGGGTAGACTTATCCAACCACAACATCCTGATTAACGAAGCAATCGGAGGAAAAGGTATGAATGAAGTTCATCAATGAACATTTTATCAATTAATATTAGGGGGATGTCCGGTGGTTCTAAGGCCACGTGGATTAGAGAATTAAGGCAGGTTAATAAAATCGGGGTTGTTGCGATCCAAGAATCTAAGCTCCAGTCTGTGAATAGGTCTCTGCTAACGGGTTTTTGGGATAATGGCAGTTTCGAATTTGTGTTTGTTGAATCGGTAGGTCTTTCAGGGGGTTTAATCTGGCTATGGGACCCCTGCATTCTTAAAGTTGACAGTGTGATACAGAATAGATGCTTCCTGGTCATCAAGGGTTCTCTGGTGGGAAATGGGGAGCCTGTCAGTCTGATTAACATTTACGCCCCCCAGAACACAGTGGCTAAACGGCAGTTATGGCTAGAGCTTTCAGTTATGATTAATGCCTCCGAAGGAAAGTGGGTTCTCGCCGGGGATTTAATGCGGTCCGCTCGCCAGTAGAAAGAAAAAAATCTAAGTTTAAACCGATTTGTGTGGAGAATTTTAATAAGTTCATCTTTGATTGCGGTCTGTTGGAGTATCCGTTGCAGGGCAGGAAATTTACTTGCATCAGGGATAACGGATCAAAGCTCAGCAAACTTGATCGATTCCTGGTTAGTTCGGAGTTTTTCAACGCTTGGCCTTCGGCGTGTGTGCGGGTGCTCCAAAGTAGGTATTCCGATCATTGCCCGATTTTTTTAGAGTTAGTTGATCTTAAATTTGGGCCTCGCCCGTTCCGGGTCTTTAGTTCATGGATTGGGAAGCCGGGTTTTAACGAAGCAGTTAAGGAAGCTGTGGATGGTTTTGTGCCTTTTTCTCCCCCAGACGCTTGTCTTACGGCAAAATTTGCCTGCATTAGATCTCGGTTGAAAGCTTGGAGAGATGATTTTTTTATTGAAGGAGAATGAAATGGAAAAAACGGTGTTAGCAGAATTGGAGAATCTTGAAATCGAATTCGAGTCAAGGGATCTTACCGAGGAAGAGGAGTGGGTTATGTATGAAAACAGGAGGATCATTAAAGAGGTGGAGTTCAGAAAAAATTCGGACATAAAGCAACGGGCTCGTTTGAAATGGGCAATCGATGGCGACGAGAATTCCAAGTATTTTCACGCTCTGGTTAATGGTAGGAAGGCCTCTAATTCGATACACGGTCTTACGGTTAATGGAGAATGGTGCTCGAAGCCTCCTTTGATCAAAAAACAAGTTCTTTCGTTCTTCCGCAATAGATTCAAAGAATCTTTTCTGAATAGGCCTGAGGTCGTCTGCAATAATATAAAGAAGATTTCGGCTGCCGAAAGGGAAGTTTTAATTGACGCCTTTACTGCCCAAGAAATCAAGGATGCAGTTTTTTAGTGCGGGGATGATAGGGCTCCGGGCCCGGATGGTATGAACTTTAGATTTATCAAGTCTTTCTGGGATATTTTCAAAGACGATTTTCTGAGAATATTTGAACACTTTCACAATTCTGGCGACATAAATCTTGGAAGTGGGGCTTCTTTCATTGCTCTCATACCGAAGGTTTCCAACCCCGTTACTCTAAACAACTACCGGCCTATCAATTTAGTCGGTGTCATTAGTAAGGCTATCTCTAAAGTGCTAGCCAACCGTTTGAGGTCGGTGCTGGATGGTATCATTGCGGAATCCCAATCAGCTTTTCTTAAAGGCAGATTCATTTTAGATGGCCCACTTATTGTCAACGAACTTATATCTTGGATCAAAAAAAGGAAGACGGGAGCCTTTTTTCTGAAAATTGACTTCGAAAAGGCTTATGACAACGTAAACTGGAACTTCGTGGTGAACATTCTGCAACAGATGGGTTTCCATGAAAGATGGTGTAACTGGGTTCGGGGTATTCTCAAGTCGGCTAACTCGTCCGTGTTGGTTAATGGGTCTCCCACCTTCACCTTTAGATGTGAGAAAGGTCTAAGGCAAGGCGATCCGCTATCTCCGTTTCTTTTTCTGACTGTCATGGAGGCGCTATCATGTATGATCGAGAAGGCTAAAGAGGAGGGAGTCATTAAAGGGATCATTACTCCTAACAATGGGCCGTCTATCTCGCACCTGCTATATGCGGACGACGCTATCATGATGGGGGAGTGGTCGAGGAATGAAGTGTTGAACTTTGTTAGACTTCTTCGTTGCTTCCACATATGCTCGGGCCTCAAAATCAACATCGACAAATCTTCTTTATTGGGCATTGGTGTGAATATGGGAGAAATAGGGGAAATGGCTAGCATGGTGGGATGTAAACCCGATTGCCCACCATTCAAATATCTTGGGCTTACTGTGGGAGCTAATATGAACCGGGTCAACAATTGGGCTCCGATAATTGAGATCTTTCGGGCTCGGCTTGCTAAGTGGAAGTCTCACCTTTTGTCTATTGGGGGTCGGGTGGTTATCATCAAGTCTGTAATGGAATGCCTTCCCTCGTACTACTTCTCGCTCTATAAAGCACCTAAGAGTGTAATTCGGGAATTGGAATCTATGATCAAGAAATTCCTTTGGGGAGGCTCCTCGGATGATAGAAAGATGCATTGGGTCGCTTGGGATAGAGTAGCTCGGCACAAGAAACTTGGAGGCTTGGGTATTAATAAATTAGATATTATCAACATATCGCTTTTATCGAAATGGGGATGGAGGTTCAAAACTGAAAAAAACAACTTATGGAAGAGAGTTATTGTCGCCATTCATTCGAGTAGGGTGGGCTGGGAATGCATTCCGTTTAGGAAATCTTTTGGCGGTGTTTGGAGCAATATCGCCAAGGTTTTTATTAATACGAAGATTGGAGGAACCCCGATTCGGAACTTCATCAAAGGCACGGTAGGCAATGGTAAAGAAATAGCTTTCTGGCTCGATACTTGGCTCCACAATGAACCTCTTAAAGATATATACCCAGAATTATTCAGATTGGAATCGAACAAAAAATGCCTAGTGGCGGAGAGATTAACAAGGCGAGACGATGTAAACGAGCTGGTTTGGGAATGGAGATCGGAGATTACGGAGACGGACCGGCTGGTATGTTTTCAGCAGTTGTGTTCGGACCTTAGTAACGTGCAGGTGTCTTCAGTTGAGGACCGATGGAGGTGGTCGTCGGACACGAATGGGGTATTCTCGGTCAAGGCTGTTAAACAACTGTTGAAGAAGGATATAGCGTTGGATAATTGCTTTGTCATGGATTGGTGTAGGTGGGTGCCAGCCAAGATCAACATTCACGCTTGGAGGATGGAGATGGATAAAATCCCTACGGTGGAAGCCCTAAAGAAAAGGAACGTGAATATTGGCGAGACATTGTGTCCCCTACGCCAGTCGGAAGAAGAAACCTCGGAACATCTTTTTATAGCTTGTCACGCCGCTTCGGTCGTCTGGAATGGCATAAGCAAGTGGTGTAAGATCCCAAACATTTTCGCTTTCTCGCTTAAGGATCTTCTTCTTCTTCTCTATAAAGACATTAGAGCATCGGAAAAAAAGAAGGAAGCAGTTCAAGGCATCGTTATGATCGTATGTTGGAACATATGGCACGCTAGGAACCTCGCTAAATTATCTAATTCTCCTGTCAAGATAGATATCATAATTAGCAAGGTTAAGGCTTTGGGATTTTTATGGTTCTCAAAGAGATCAAAATACAAAGGGATAGATTGGGGGGAGTGGCGTTCTTTTGTAAATATGTAATTTTTGTATAGTTTTGTGTCGGCCCGGCTTGGGTTGGCAAGTTTTCAATGAAGGTTACCTTTCAAAAAAAAAAAAAACATTAATTTACTTTTTTGGATGTTTTGTCAAAGCATACAGGTTGGAGAGCATAAAACATTAATTACATGTCTATAATTTTTGTGCAAAAGATTGCTTAATTTAATTATATCTCAACTACCTCGTTGAAATGGTGTCTATTCGAATCCTTATATATACTAGAAATCTTGTTATGCTTCTTCACACAATTCCTTACAAGTCATCACTAGATTACTAAACAAAGATATATGATGGGTTCTAAGCTTTTGCTCTTTGCTTTCGTTGGCTTCATAATATGCACCACTAACATAGCTGGTGGTAGAAATCTTTCTGAAGAGGAAAAGAAGACGATTAGTGAGCATGGTGGGGGTATAAATGGCGGAGTAGGATTTGGAGGTGGTGGTGGTGGTGGAGTAGGAGGAGGTGTTGGAAAAGGTGGTGGTGGTGGAATAGGAGGTGGTTCCGGGGGCGGCGGTGGTGGGATTGGAGGAGGAATTGGTAAAGGTGGTGGTGGTGGAGTAGGAGGTGGTTCAGGCGGTGGTGGTGGAGTTGGAGGAGGAATTGGTAAAGGTGGTGGTGGTGGTGTAGGAGGAGGAAGTGGTGGTGGAATAGGAGGTGGTTCGGGGGGTGGGATAGGAGGTGGTTCTGGTGGTGGTAGTGGAGTTGGAGGAGGAATTGGTAAAGGTGGTGGTGTAGGCGGAGGAAGTGGTGGTGGAATAGGAGGAGGAATTGGCAAAGGTGGTGGTGGTGGAATAGGAGGTGGAGAAGGTGGTGGTGTGGGAGGTGGAGAAGGTGGCGACATTGGTACGGGTGGTGGTGGTGGAGTAGGAGGAGGTGTTGGAAAAGGTGGTGGTGGTGGAATAGGAGGTGGTTCCGGGGGCGGCGGTGGTGGGATTGGAGGAGGAATTGGTAAAGGTGGTGGTGGTGGAGTAGGAGGTGGTTCAGGCGGTGGTGGTGGAGTTGGAGGAGGAATTGGTAAAGGTGGTGGTGGTGGTATAGGAGGTGGTTCTGGTGGTGGAGTTGGTGGAGGAATTGGTAAAGGTGGTGGTGTAGGAGGAGGAAGTGGTGGTGGTGGAATAGGAGGTGGTTCGGGGGGTGGGATAGGAGGTGGTTCTGGTGGTGGTAGTGGAGTTGGAGGAGGAATTGGTAAAGGTGGTGGTGGTGTAGGCGGAGGAAGTGGTGGTGGAATAGGAGGAGGAATTGGCAAAGGTGGTGGTGGTGGAATAGGAGGTGGAGAAGGTGGTGGTGTGGGAGGTGGAGAAGGTGGCGACATTGGTACGGGTGGTGGTGGATCTGGAGGTGGCATTGGCAAGGGTGGTGGTGGTGGTATCGGACATGGAGAAGGAGGTGGAAGTGGAAGTGGAGGTGGAACAGGGGGTGGCGTTGGAAACGGAGGTGGCAGTGGAGTTGGTGGTGGTTCGGGAGGAGGAGGTGGTTTTGGCGGTGGTGCAGGAGGTGGATTTGGCGGTGGAAATGGCAAAGGTGGTGGAGAGGGAGGTGGTGGAGGTTTTGGAGGAGGCGTCGATGGTGGTGGTGGACATGGTTTTGGTACAGGAGCTGGCGGTGGAAACTAAAGCGATTAAGGCCTTATAACCTAGCACAACCTTAAAAACCATTAGGAGCATAACACTTACTATTACATGTCTAGTAATAAATAAATGTGTATGGTACAATTATATATATGCATATTTTTAATATGCATGTTACCTATCCATTTTTATGTATTATGCATCATATGAATTAATAAAGGCATTTCTCTCATGCTTCATCCATTCTCACATTTGTTACCTAATTTTATATCCCATACACTTGAACTCCACACTAAATGCACCTTGTTAAGAGAACCTAATTTCAACAATGGTTACTTAATCCCACGCACATATTTAAGGATCATTAAAAGCATGTTTGCATGAATTTTCAATCATTATTTGTATCAAAACTGAAAAATTCCAACTTGTGTAACTTTAATAAATTCTTTCTCAAAACAACCTCATTAAGTTTGGAATTTATATTAACATAACCTACAAACGAAGCAAAGTAAGAAATCGAAGATTGAAAGACTAATAAATCTTGCATGATGAACTTTAATTTATGAAAAACATGATCAAATTTTCAAATCCAAAGACGTAATTGTAAGTTATTGGTAAAATCGAACAAAACTACCATAAGTGGTAACTAAGCATGGAACCCGCTAGAGCATTGATAAAAATCGTTTTTAATGAAAACGACACTAGCAAAAGTATGTGTCTTTATTCCCATAATCGTTCAAATGTTTTAAAGTCCAAGGAGGACCCCCTCCCCCCTCTCTTCCATGTGAAGACGCATATTCACTGTTATTCAATGAACTAACGTAATTAATGATCATTGAGCATACTAACATCACCACCACTACCACAATGCATGGCTATCCATACTATTGTTGAAGGTAACAGTGGTTAAGATCATAAAACATTTCAAGAAAATGTTTTTAAGTATCTAATCTAAGTTGTAAGACCAACCAAAACTGTGACATTTTAATTAGATCTCTACTAGGTTAGAACCCCGTGCAATACACGGGTTGAATAAATGTAATTTTATATATCAAATAATAAAAATATATATTTTTGAAACCTCGTTTATTACACAGGTTAAATAAATGTAATTTTACATACCAAATAATAAAAAATATATCTTTAAAAATCTCATTTACATGGTTGAATAAATGTAATTTTATATATTAAATAATAAAAAGTTATATCTTTAAGAACTCTGTGTATTGTACGGGTTGAGTAAATTTTATTTTATATATTAATAATGAGAAAAATTACATTTATAAGAACCTCCTGTATTGTATGAGTTGAGCACGTGTAATTTTATATACCAATCAATAAAAAGTTATATCTTATTATATCTTTATAAACACTGTGTATTATAAAACTTTTGGACTAAACTGACAAAAATGACCCAAACCACATGGACTAAAATGACATTTAACTCTTTAAATTATATTAAGAGTGAATTGCAAGTTTTGTCCTTTATCTTTAGGCCATTTTGCAGGCGCTGTCCTTTATCTTTAAAGTTGACGAGTTTTGTCCTTTATGTTTCTAAATCCTACACGTTTTGTCCTTTAGGCCTAACCTGGTTAATTTTTTCAGTTAAATTTGATCATGTGCAAGGCACATGAGGGCAATTTTGTCATTTTACCTTCTAGGGACTAAATATGTATAATCTGTTATATATATGGGTTGTTGTGTATAAAACAAAACTCATCAAATCATCATCATCACAGCCTCTTAAACTCATCAGATCATCAGCATCATCTTCAACTTAAAAAACCTGCTTCTCTCTCTACCTCTCTCTCTCTCTCTAACTCTTCTCTTAACCCCTGCTTCTCTCTCTACCCCTCTCTCTCTCTGTCACCACCATTAACCACCAACAATCACCTCTACACCGCTGCCTTCATCATCGTCGCCGCCTTCATCATCGTCGCCGCCATCATCATCGCCGCCGCCATCACACCTCCCCCACACCACAAATGTCGGATCCGACCTCCATACTCCGGCGGCAGGTAAGCTTTGATATGTAAAATCGGTCCAACTCCCCCATCGTTTTTTAGATCTGTTTTGGGACTAGGGTTTATATGTGCTGAGGGTGGGTTGCAGGTGGTAAAGAGATGGCGGTGGGTTGTATTTTCAGATGTTTGGGGTTGAGGTGGTCGGCGGCAGGTGGAGGTGGCAGGTTGCAGGTAGAGAGTGAGGAGAGAGAGAGAGGTGGTGGTGGTAGGTTGCAGGTAGAGAGAGAGAGAGGTTGTGGTGGTAGGTTAGGGATCGTTTTTTAGATCTGTTTTGGGACTAGGGTTTATATGTGCTGAGGGTGGGTTGCAGGTGGTAAAGAGATGGCGGTGGGTTGTATTTTCAGATGTTTGGGGTTGAGGTGGTCGGCGGCAGGTGGAGGTGGCAGGTTGCAGGTAGAGAGTGAGGAGAGAGAGAGAGAGGTGGTGGTAGTAGGTTGCAGGTAGAGAGAGAGAGAGGTGGTGGTGGTAGGTTAGGGTTTAGTTGTGATCGGTGATGGTGGTGGTGCCGTGGTGGTGATAGGTGGTTCTTGAGAGTGGTGGCGGTGGTAGATGTTAGGTGGTGTGATGGCGGTGCTTCTGCGAGGGTGATAGGTGGTTCTTGAGTGGTGGTGCCGTGGTGGTGATAGGTGGTTCCTGAGAATAGTGCTTGTGGGTTGTACCATATATTATTTAGAGGGATATGGAAGATGATTAAATTCATCTTTTAAGTTGAAGATGATGCTGATGATCTGATGAGTTTAAGAGGCTGTGATGATGATGATTTGATGAGTTTTGTTTTATACACAACAACCCATATATATAACAGATTATACATATTTAGTCCCTAGAAGGTAAAATGACAAAATTGCCCTCATGTGCCTTGCACATGATCAGATTTAACTGAAAAAATTAACCAGGTTAGGCCTAAAGGACAAAACGTGTAGGATTTAGAAACATAAAGGACAAAACTCGTCAACTTTAAAGATAAAGGACAGCGCCTGCAAAATGGCCTAAAGATAAAGGACAAAACTTGCAATTCACTCTTATATTAATTTATATTTAGTGTACATCTTTTGTTAATGTCAAGATAAATAATTTTGAAATCTAATAAATATTTCAAAATATTATATTATCTCCTATGCGAACTGTTTAAATTTAATTTTATAATTATCTTTTAATTAATATTAATTATCTATAATTAAGTAGGAGATAAAGATGAGAAAACTAAAAAATAGATGGCTCCAATGAATGACATGTGTCCCAAAGTTGGTTTATTTTATTATATAGTATAGATAATTAGATCTCTAAAGAGTAAACCCATATATTATGCAATTGAGAGGTTTTCTAGTATTGACAAAAAAGTTACAGTTATTAGGCCTTGCGTAGTGGGCGCGAACAAAGGCGTTTTGGTGGCTATGGCGCCCCATAGCGCCCCGAACACCGCTACAGGGGGCGTTATGGGGGTTTTTTGGTTGGGCGGCGCGATATATATCGCGGCGCTATGTATGTTTGGTTACTTCTTCTGGCCAATCAAAAAATAGAATGAGTTTTTATAATTAATTAATAAAATTGAAAATTATTAAATAGGTAATGATGGGTAGGGGCTTTATGACTACGGGCTCTAGTGATATAACGCCCCATAAAGCCCCCGTGTGACGTGGCACGACACGTGTCGCATAACGCCCCACAAGGGGCTTTATGACTACGGATGGCCTTAGCTTAGTTAATGGAGTAGTGGTAGCACTAGTAACCACCCTACTACCCTATTATCCCACTCTTCAGTTTATGTTACGATTTCACAATATAAAAAAAATAGTCTTTTATTCATGTAAAAGAAGCATTAATAGATAATGATTAAGAGAAAAAGAAACAATTTTGTGGGTATTTGGTTTGGGTATATGGTTTTGAGTAATTGAATCGGTTAACACTTAATATCATACCTGTCAGGGCCGGCCCTGAGAATTCATGTACCCTGTTCGAGCTCGAAAAACGTGCCCTTAGATCTTAACTAAATAAAAAATTTAAACTAGTTTTTTCATACAACTTTGAACCGTTGACAAAAATATGTCATTCGATAAACAATGCAATTAACAAAATACAAAATATAGTATTTGAATGAATGACATACCGTAAAAACTACTAAGCTAATAGCTAACCAATGATTCGTGAAGCTCTCCTGGCATTCTTGATAGCAAATTGGTGAATCAACTCTTCACAATTTATATCATCTAAGACTTCGTTCTCGATAGCAATCATCGCCAACCCACTAAGTCTTTCTTGGGACATTGAAGATCGTAGGTAAGATTTCAATAACTTTAACTTCGAAAAACTTCTTTCTGCAGATGCCACAGTGACTGGAATAGTCAACAATATTCTATATGCAATGCATGCTTCTGGCGAATAACCGTCTTCTTTCATATACTCCAAAACATCTACAGGACTGCTAAATTTATTGGTTAGTGAGTCACGAAATAAATTAAGCTCTGTATAAAGTGCCTCGCCATCAATATCCGATTTTTCTTTAAACTTGAGTGCATTTTCAAGACGATGACAAGACGACTTAAGATCTTCATCTTTCATAATCCTCAACGTACGTGGAAACAAAAAACCAAATAAACCCTCGTACCATTTAAATTGTTCAAATCTTTTCTCTAAAGAAGTAATAGCTTGATCCACAATATATAAGAAAAAGTTTACTCTGAAATTCTCTTCTACTGTAAATGCAACTTCTTCGCTACTAGAAGTCTCATCTTTTCTTTTTTTCCTTTTAATCTTACGTTTTTCTTTAAATATGGGATCAATTTCCATTTCACTAGCAATCTCCGTAGCTTCTTCAATCGCTTTAGGAAAACCTGTTTCTCTATAATCCTTAAAGTACTCAATCAAATTGTTTATTTCTTGAATAGCAATTTCAAGATGCATATCCTTTGCTTGTAATTTTTTGCTCACAATATTCACCCGGTTTAACACTTCATACCAAATGACAATTGATACCAAAAAATCAAATCCACTAAGTTGATTTTCTGCTAAAGCTAATGCTTCCTCTGCAATTGCAGCATCACTATCTGTCTCTCCAACTTCAAGCAAAGCTTCCCGCACATCATCAAGTTGCAATTTGATTGCCTTAACACTCTCAAAACGACTTTCCCAACGAGTTTGAGACAATGACTTTAGACTCCAGTTTTTCACATTATCTTTCAAAATTTGCCAACGATTGATAGAATTTGAAAAAATAGTATAAATCCGTTGGACGTGTCCAAAAAAACTCTTTCCTTTAACACAACTATAAGCCATATCACATAATGTAAGGTTAAGTGAATGGCTACCACAAGGAGTGTAAAATGCTCTTGGATTTTCTTTTAAAAATCTCGTTTGGACTCCTTGATGTGACCCTTTCATATTTGCCCCATTGTCATATCCTTGGCCACGCATGTCATCAATTTCAAGACCAAGATTTTGTAACTCCGCATAAGTTACATCAAATAGTCCCTTCCCAGTGGTATCATTAGCATTCAAAAACCCCAAAAATGACTCCTCAACAATAACAGAATTAGATGAGAACTTTACATACCTCACTATTATAGTCATCTGTTCTTTGTGACTAGAATCGGGGGTACAATCCAGTATGATTGAGTAGTACTTTGCTTCTTTTATGTTCTTAATGAGTTCTTTTTTAATTTCATCAGCAAGCATAACTATTATCTCATTTTGGATCTTGTGACCAAGATAATGCACATGAATATTGTCACTAGTGATCCGCCGAACATGCTCTTTGATAACCGGATCAAACTCTTCCAACATCTCAACTAGACCCAAGAAATTTCCATTACCTGTTAAATACAATCAACAAAAAATTAAGTGAACTCGGTTATAACAATTAAGTAAGAATAAAACAATTTCAATTACCTTTTTCATACAACTTTTCCTTATTTCCACGAAATGCTAAATTATGCTTAGCAAGAAACTTGATTAGCGCAAAAAGGACTTGTTTCCAATATTCCGCTTCCTTCTTGAATTGCTCATGTTGAAATTTATCAATTGTGTCGTCCGATTTCAATCTTTTACGCAAATCAAACCACTTTTTCATATTTATGAGATGATCTAAAGAAACTTCATGTTCTCTCACTCTACCGGTAGCATGGTGCCAATCATCAAAACCTACACCTCCCAATCTACCTTTTGGCGCCCCATTTCTAAACACTTTGCAACAAAAACAAAACATCTTATCTAGCTCTTTCGAATATACTAGCCATTCTCTATCACACTTCTCCAAGTTTGATAATGTTCTTGTATAAATAGTTGCTGAAAATCGTCTATTAAATTTATCATATGGACCAAATTCAATACTAGTATCTCTTTTAGGACCTTTCGCGACCAATAGTTTAATCTCATCCGCATTTAATCCTTCCCACCTTCTTGGATCAAATATATAATCAACATGCTCTTCTAGTTGTTGCTCTTCAACATGTTCTTGTTCTTGTTGCTTTTCAACATGTTCTTCGTCTTGCTCGTCTTCTACTTCCACACGTTCTTGCTCTTGTTCTACTTCCTCGTGTTCCTGTTCTACTTCAACATGCTCTTGTGGTTTTTCCACATCAACAATAGGCGGATTAGGCGTCAAAAATTTTTGCATAGCACCCTTTTGTGACTTCACCAATTCATCTTGTCGTTTCCTCTTTTGACGTTTTTGCCATCCGGATGCTTGTTTAGGTGCCATTAACGCCTAAATATAATCGCCAAAGTTTGTATCAAATTAAGTTAATGCCTAAATAAGGTTCGTTTGCAGCCCTATATACGAGTAAACGAAATTATATATCTTGGAACAACTTAGATATTTTAAGGTTTAATCAATCAAAAGGAGATAATAAATATTGTTTATATTAAATTTTCATATAATATATTGGAATCGGCCCTATTGTAAATTTTGCTATATTTAATTTTCATATAATATAAAGCACACTAGCACAGCAAGTGAAAGAACTAAATAAAAAATAGATTGGAATATTGGATTACATGATATTGCTAAGTGCTAACCTTTATGGATTGATGAATAATGAATTGATCCTCATCCACCGATTGCCAGAAGAAGCAATGATGATGATGAATGATCGAGAACAACCCTGCGACGTTTCTGTTCTCTTGCCGCCCACACTTCTTTTTTTAATTAGTTTTTAGAAAAAATTTGGGTATTGGGCTCACTAACCTAATGGACTAAATAGTTTAAACAATATGATTTTTTTTAACTGGGCCTATCTTAATATTTTTTTGGTTATACCCTATTAAAATTTTTTTTTTACATATATAATATCGGATTTTTTTTAAAAATTACGTGCCCTACGAAATCACGGGCCCTGTTCGGTTGTCCTCCCCGCCCTCCTTCAGGGCCGGCTCTGATACCTGTATTTGAACCTGTGATTTTCTTTTATCAATCTCAGATGCAGTCCCATATACCTGAATATCCATCCTAAATGTTTCGGATTTCGAGGCATTTTCGTCATGCTTTCTTGTTTTTTTGCCAACCCTGCGCATTAGGGCCAAGGCAAGCAGGAGGCAGATCATTGTGAAAGTCCTTAATACCAAAAGAGACAAACCTTGGACCCTTAGAGACGACTTGGTGTTCACGAGTCATGATGGTCAGATGGTGTCGTTTAACAATCGCAATCCTTTCACCCCATTGAGACATCACAAGTGGGGATCACGTAATTTCCATTCTTGATCTTCATATGTTTGTACTTGAAAGAAAATGGATTATCGATGGTTCAAGTTTTATTCATAAGTTTAAATTTACAGAATTATGTTCGTAAGTTTGCAAATGGATTATGGATGTCTTAGCGCTTCCCCTTCTCTATCGCATTATCAAAGAGATCATGGAGCCTCTATACGTTTAGCATTTGTCGATTGACATTTCTCTTCTGCCATCATCGAGAACATGGAGTCATAGACCATATCGTAGTATCACATAAAAAAACTGGACCTACAACAAAGGTAAGTCACCATCCACATTACCACATGTGACATATGTGAAGATGGCCAATATACCCTTTGAAAATATCATATTCAATATATTAAAAAATGTATAACATACATTCTACATGCCAAAACACTAAAATTAAAAAAAGAATGTTCAGCATCTTATAATATTTTTTCTTGTGATCTTTAGAAAAACTTGTGAACATTCATAAAGAACATATTTTACTATTGATAAGTCACGCCAATTGTATGTACGACATAAGTTTCATAATAATAATTATAATATTAGTTTATATTCGTTATAAGAAGATGAGCATGTTCATATATGCGTATGTTCGTTCGTTAACATTCTAAACGAAAAGTTCATGAACATTATACAACCCTACAAAAAGTAACTAATTGTTAACAACAAACACAAACGATCATTAATGGACATAGATAAACAAGTATAAATAAAATTTTGTAATAAAGAATGTCACACACTCTCTCACACACACATATATTGGACTTTTGTCTTAATACTCAAACGATCAAACATAAACAAATAAACATAAACGAACGTAAATAAATGAGTGAAACATTCGTTTATCTCCGTTCGTTTAATAAAAAAAATGTTCGTGTTCATTTATTCTTATTTACCTATATATTTACCTATTATATAAATATTAAAGAGAAAGGTCGATGGCATATGCCACCAACAAAACAGCCACTCAAGTTTCTAGAAATTACAATATTGCCATTAGCCTGTCTTTCAGATTTGACAAAAATCACCTCTTAACTTTTCCAAATATACAAAATTCACTGTTCAAATTTCTAACTTGATAAAAATGACTCTCCTACTTTCCAACTTGACAAAAAGGCCCCCATACATTCTAACTTCTCTTTAACCATCAAACTTTTGATATGTAACCCATTCTACCCCCAAACGTTGTCATTTTGACCCCCTCAAGTTTCTAAATTTTCAAGCTTACCCTAAAACTAATTTCTTAAGTTTTTATTTTTATGGACATATCTGTATAAAATTCGAGTTCGTCTACGCTTTAGCATAATTTTTGTCTGAAAGTGAGCCAGGTCAACTGTAAAATGTTTTTTATGTATGTTTTGAATTGAACTACGATTTGACGTAAATTCTATTTGGAAACAAATCGGGTCAAATGTAATACGTTTTGATTCGAAGGTATAGATCTGAGTTATCATACGTACGATTTGACATTAATTTAGTTCGGAAACTAGTCTGGTTGATTGTAGTCTATATGTTATCATTTCGCGTATGACGCCGCCGCAACGCGCGACGGTTAAAGGAGCTAGTATATTTAAAACAAAACAAAACCAAATGAACAATAATAAAACCTATATTAAAACAAAAACCAAATGAATAGTAACACCACGTAAAAGCAAAACCAAATGAATAGTAACACCACATAGGGATAAGCAAATGGTCCTTATACCGGTACCAAATTTACCAAGCCAGGTACCATTCGGTACCGACTTTGATATTTTCGGTACCGTTTTTACCCTCAAATACTGATACCGTACCGGCTCAGTACCAGGCATATTCGGTACTGATACCCACTTTTGGGGGTTTTCAGTACCGAGCTCATCCCTAAGATCACCTTTGAGCTCATGCCACGTAGCAACGCAAGTAATTGCACCGTTTAGATTGCTTTTCATACACGTGGTAAGTAAATTGTATTTCGTTTGAATGAGGTTTTATACACACAACTTCTTTTGTTTTCTTTTTTTGTCTTTTTCTGTAATAAATGAATTGTAACATGTAAAATTAACTTGGATATTTAAATTATTGATGAGCAAATGGTATCAAATCATGTAATCAAACCGGTATCGTATCGGTACCAAATTTACTATACCAAATTATTTTCGGTACCAATTTGGTACCCACCTTTTGGCGTTTTCAGAATCGTTACTTTCGAATCGACACCGGTCTAGCACCATACTTGTATTTACTTATTTTTACCTTCAAATACCATACCGTATAGTACCGAGCATTTTCGGTGCCGGTACCTAATTTCGATGATTTTCGGGCTCGGTACTTTCGGTGCCATTACCGGTACCGAGCTTATCCATATTTTAACGTGTTAGTAACGTCATAACTAAACTGAAAACAACCGAATTTCCAGCGTGTAGGACGTGTGGGTCCTACTACTATATATTAGATTATTTAAAATCGTTTTTAGGACGAAGTAACTATCGTTACTACGTCATTTTTATCTATATTTTGATATTCGGTATTCGCTTACCGTTGTCGACACGCGTTTTGTAGACATTGGATCACCACCGTAACACGGGGTCGAAAAATCAACTAGTTAAATTAAAGAGTAAACTGCAATTTTACCCCCTGAGGTTAGGGGTGATTGGCACTCTTACCCCCCCTAAGGAAATAATTGCAAATTTACCCCCCACTGTTTGCTGTTATGTTGCAAGCTTACCCCCTAAGCTCAATTTTGTTGACTGATCTGTTGACTTGGTGGTGAAATGACCATTTTACCCTTTTATTTTACCCCCCTGTGTTTTGTTTACTCTGTAATATTACCCCTTGCCACCACTGCCACCGCCATTCACCACCACAACCACCACTGCCACCTCCAGCCACCACCCTCAACCACCACTGCCACCGCCATTCACCACCACAACCACCACTGCCATCTTCTTCCTCCCCCCCTCTCTCTCTCTCTCTAAAAAAACCCACTACCCGCCTTCATCTTCAACAATCACCACCCTCATCTCCACACCCCAGCCCCCAATCATCCACATACATACAGCCAAACCACCACGATCACTACCACCCCTACACCACCCTTCAATTAACACCTGCAACCAGTGATTCATCTCAATTTGTGGTAGAAATTACAAAATTGGATTTATAACAACAAAATTACAAACAGGCGGGCATTATTAAAGAAATCAAACTGCAACTTAGTTATCAGTAGACAAACAACATCTGGGTATCAGTTCAAATAACTAAAAAACATATTTTTAACATCAAAATAACAGTTATAATCACTACCCACTTGAAATTAAGAATCAAGAAACAAAACCCATGATTCTTTACCTTTTTTTTGTTCAGTGTGACACTCTAGGTTTTCCCGAGCAAATATCCTGTAATTACGTTGTGTGTATATATGTATTTAACGAAAGTTGCGATTATCTTGTTATGCTATGTGGTGTATGTATGTATAAATATAAGTATGTGTGTATAATAGGGAACCGAGACCGCAACGAACCCGACTCGAGACCACTCGGTCTCGAGTAAACAGTAACGGTTGGACCGGATTGGGCCATACACCCCTCCGAGCCCACTCGGAACCATGGTAGGGTGCACCACCTAAACCGAGTATAAAATCCATGCCCAAGCCAACCATCCCTCATTTTCCACCATTCTTCCACAACTCACTCCCACACACACACTCATTCACTCTCTCTTACTAAAACCCTAACAAATCAAGCTCACCTCCTCCTCTCTCCCTCTCGGATTAAATCGGCAACAACAAGGAGGGTCGGTCAAGCTCACCATCATCACTCGGACACTTCATTTTCTCACTTTCTTCCTTAACTCGGTGCCTTTCCACAACCGGTTAGTACTTTAGATGTTCACTATGTGTTTATATGTACAATAGTGCTATTTGCTTGGAATGATTGAAATGATGGATGAAATATGTGAACTCTTGCATGATAATAAAGTGCTAAAATATTTGAATAATGAATGATTGTTAGTGTAGGGTGTTTAATGTTTAGAATAAATGTTTATATGATCCTTGTTGACCAAGTAGCATGATATGTATTGTAGAATGAGGATGTATGCTTATGCTTCTAACAAGAGAAATGTTATCTATTTGAATGAGTCTCATGATGAACCGTATGAACATGTTTATGATAAAAACCCTAATAAAGAACAACATGAATGTCATGAAAATATTTGAAAAACTTGCAAGATGATCTTGATATCTAGGTTATTTTGTTCATAGAATGCATGGTTATGTGGGTTGAACATGTTTGATAATATAGAAATCCTAAAGGATGAACCGTATGAATGTGATATGAATATGATATGAAGATTTGAATTGTTGTGTTTGATCCATTTGATTAAGATTTTAGACAAGAAAACATGTTTGTGGAATTGTATTGGATAGTACATAGGGGCATGACTATGAAATTCTATTGGTTAGTACTCATTGCTGGCGGAAGGTTCTAGAAGGATTACACATATGCTCGCATTATGGTTACGAGTCGAGACCGCAAGGTTGCGACTCGAGACCATGGATCAACAATCCGAAACCCGGAATACTTCATATGAGGGACTCGAGACTAGTCCGGTTGCGACTCGAGACCAACACGTGACAACTCGAGACTGGACTCGAGACCTTCGAGATTGCGACTCATGCCAGCATCACTCGAGACCAAAACGTGATAACTCGAGATCTCTTGGTTGCGACTCGAGACCGTGTGTTCTCGAGTCGAGACCACTTCATCTCGACTGGACTGCCTACCTTGGTTATTGGGCCACAATGTGTTATGGTTGGACTATGTGTTACTGGACTAATGTGTTAACTGTTACTGTATAACCGTATAATTATAAGGGCAGGCCCGATAACTTAAATGGTAACTGTATGCATTCGATGTGTTAGATACCAGTAGGATATACGTGATTACTTGTACCCCCAAACCTGACCTATACTGGTAACCATGTTAGGACGTGGTGACCAGCAAGCTTGACCAAGTAAGCTAATCTGCCGAGCAACCCAAGGTGAGTTCACACACTAAAAGCATGCGTCCCAGGGAGGGACACGAACAAACTAAAGAATGTTTTCAAACTAATAATTTCCGGGGGAATATGCAAATGGTACTCTTGTACTACTACATCCGGGGGAGATACGTTTGGGTATTATTTATAAATCACAACTAGCAACACTAAACAAATCTCTATCATGTAAAGTCCATGCTTATAGTACCGATTAATCGCCGGGGGCGAACGGGTTATTAGTTGATAGCGCTATTAGGTTTGACAACCTCACACCGTGACCGGGGGAGATCGGGCGTGAACTAGTAGACCTTGCATCTTGGTCAATGACGATAGACATTGACCTGGGGCACCAAATCTTCTCGTCAATAGTTTCGGTAATTCAAGTTTAGTAGCTTTCATATGGGGTAGCTCCCCATGACGTGATTATAAATGCTTTACCTAAACAAACTACATTTTCTTTTGAAAAGCTAAAACTGGACATCTCGTGAACTCGCCAACATTTTTGTTGACACCCTACTGCATGCTTTGCAGGTAACCAGTGAATCAGGAGCTTGCAGCTTGGGGATGTGTAGTGGTCGTCTTAACCCGTGTGTTGGGTTTTAAATAATCCTTAAACTATGAACCTTGTTTTGAAAACTGTTTGGTTTATGCTTCCGCTGCTTACTTAAACTAATATTCAAATTGAAACATTTAAGACTTTAAACTGTGATGTTTATTCACCAACGTGGCTGGTGAATATTTTTACCATTGATCAATGCTCAGTATAATTGGTGGCTGGATCCTGGTCAGTCACGCCCCCAAGCGGTGGTATTCCGCATGTGGATTTTGGGGGTGTGACAGATTGGTATCAGAGCCATTGGTTATAGTGAACTTGGTTTTAAAAAGAAGAGTCTTTTTGAGAAAAACCAGACTATAACCCGTGACTCGTGACGACACTACACTCCAAGGGCAAGACTCAGCATATTAGACCTCATAGCTCGGACTTGTGTTTACTTGCTTGTTTATCTTATGTTGACTGCCCTACTATACATACTAGTGTGCCTAATTAGATAGATACATATTTCTCTTCTATCTCATTCTCGCTACATTACGACATCACACTCATACTGTGCTTTCTGGTTATGAAGACAATGAGTGGACGCGGAAGGGGAAACGTTAACATGACTCAGGCTCAGTTCACCAACTTGCTCAACACAGTGGCTGCAGCTTTCGCAACTTACCCTGGAGGTAAACTCGTTGCTTTAGGATGTTTAGATCCTACCCCCACCTCGTCTTTTCACCTCTAAACCTATTCGCTTCACTTCTCACAACAGGTCAGCCTGCGCCTGCACAGCCACGTGTCTGTACTTTCAAAACTTTCATGGATGGCAAGCCTCTCCCTTTCAACGGCACTGAGGGTGCCATAGGCCTTCTGCACTGGATTGAAAAGGCCGAAGCTGTCTTTGCTGTCTGCGAGTGTCCCCCTGCTAACTGGGTTAAGTTCGCGACTGGTACGCTTGAAGGAAACGCGCTTTCATGGTGGAAAGCACAGATTCAGATGCTTGGTCTGGAAACTGCTAATGCTACTGCATGGGAAGATTTCAAAGACATGATCAAAGAGGAGTACTGTCACAGGGATGACATCCACAAACTCGAGAACGAGTACTATGAGCTCAAGATGGTTGGATCAGAGATTGAGACCTACACCAAGCAGTCCAACGACTATGCTACACTTTGCCCAAACATGCCCCGACCTATGTATCGAAGGATCAAACTGTACATCAAAGGTTTGGTCCCAGAAATCCGGAGCCATGTAACCTCAGCCAACCTCAATACCATACAGCCCGTGGTCCGTCTTGCTCACAAACTCACCAATCAGGCTGTGGAGGAGGGCAAGCTGCCCAAAAGGATCAGTGCTACTGCTGGAACTTCTAATGACAACAAACGAAAGTGGGATGGAAACCAGGGTAAGGATGCTAACTCTACTCAGGCCCCGGCTCAGCAAAGGAAAACTGAAAATAACAAGGGCCCTCAGCAGCAGGGCGGCTACCAGGGCCATCTCCCCAAATGCAACAAGTGTAATCGACATCACAATGGGCCTTGTGCGAAGAACAAGTGCCAGCGGTGCAACAAGATGGGACATGAGGCCAAGGATTGTAGGAGCCCTCATCCCGCAAGGCAGAATCAACCACAGCAGCAGCAGCATCATGGGAACATCAAGGGTTGTTTCCAGTGCGGAGCCGAGGGGCACATTAAGAAGAATTGTCCCCAGTTAAACCAGAACAACCCCAATCAGGGTGCGGGAAATAACAACAACAACGCCAACAATGCTGGGAATGGTGCAAGAGGAAGGGCTTTTGTGATTGGAGCTGGAGAAGCGAGGAATGACCCCAACGTTGTAGCGGGTAAGTTCCTACTTAATGATCGTTATGTTTCCGTATTGTTTGATTCTGGAGCAGATGCTAGTTATGCATCCCTACGTATTAGTAAGAAACTTAAGTCCACTCTTACGCCGCTAAGCTCTAAGCACATCGTTGAAATAGCTAATGGTAGAAACCTCGAGGCCTCACACGTAATACGTAACTGCAAATTAGAATTTTCTGGTCAGACCTTCCGTATCGATCTCTTCCCCATCATTCTTGGAAGCTTCGACGTCATCATTGGTATGGATTGGTTATCCAAACATCGAGCTGAAATCCTCTGCCAAGAGAAAGCTATTCGTATTCCCCGTCCCCCTGGCAAACCTCTTATAGTTCAAGGCGACAAAAGCGGAGAAGTCACAGGCATCATTTCATTCTTAAAGGCCCAGAAGTGTCTACGAAAGGGGCACACCGCTATCTTAGCACTCGTTGCCGACACACAGAAAAAGGAAAACAGGATTGAAGATTTTCCTGTTGTACGCGACTATCCTGAGGTATTCCCGGAGGAACTACCTGGACTCCCTCCTCACCGTCAGGTCGAATTTCAAATCGAACTAGCTCCCGGAGCAGCACCTATAGCTCGTGCACCTTATCGACTAGCCCCCGCGGAACTCAAGGAACTTTCTACTCAACTACAAGAGCTCTTGGACAAAGGTTTTATCCGTCCTAGCTCATCACCCTGGGGAGCCCCAGTGCTCTTTGTCAAAAAGAAGGATGGCACATTCCGAATGTGCATTGATTACCGTGAACTGAACAAGGTTACCATCAAGAATCGTTACCCACTTCCCCGTATCGACGATCTGTTCGACCAGCTGCAAGGGTCGAGCTACTATTCCAAGATCGATCTACGATCGGGCTATCACCAGCTGAGAGTCCGCGATGAGGACATCTCTAAGACTGCTTTCAGAACCCGCTATGGTCACTACGAATTCCTTGTTATGCCTTTCGGAATGACCAACGCACCTGCGATCTTCATGGATCTCATGAACCGAGTATGCAAACCCTACCTCGACAAGTTCGTAATTGTGTTTATCGACGACATCTTAATCTACTCGAAGAGTCAAGAGGAGCATGAACAACACCTGCGTCTTATTCTCGAACTCCTTCGCAATGAGCAACTGTACGCCAAATTCTCGAAATGTGATTTCTGGCTTAGAGAAGTCCATTTCCTTGGGCACATCGTCAATCAGGAAGGGATTCATGTTGACCCCGCTAAGGTCGAATCCATTAAGAATTGGCCTGTACCTAAAACTCCGACCGAAGTCCGCCAATTCTTGGGATTGGCAGGATACTATCGAAGATTTATCAAGGGATTTTCTAAGATCGCTCAACCACTTACGACCCTCACTCAGAAGGGTGTTGCTTACAAATGGAGTGATGCTCAGGAATCTGCCTTCCAGGAACTAAAGAAGAACCTTTGTAGTGCTCCTATTCTTTCCTTACCTGAAGGTACCGACGACTTTGTTGTTTACTGCGATGCTTCTATTCAAGGGCTTGGTTGCGTGTTGATGCAACGCGAGAAGGTTATTGCTTACGCTTCGCGACAACTCAAGATCCACGAACGGAACTACACGACGCATGATTTAGAATTTGGAGCTGTGGTCTTCGCGCTCAAGCTTTGGAGACACTACTTGTACGGCACCAAGTGCACGATTTACACTGATCACAAGAGTCTCCAGCACATAATGGAACAAAAGGAGTTGAATATGCGGCAACGCCGATGGGTCGAACTCCTAAATGACTATGAGTGTGCAATTAAATATCATCCAGGCAAGGCTAATGTGGTAGCCGATGCCCTCAGCAGAAAAGAGACCAAACCCAAGCGTGTTCGTGCCTTACAGCTCACCATCCACTCGAACCTCCCCAATCAGATCCGAAATGCTCAGGTTGAAGCATTGAAAGCCGAGAACATCAGGGCTGAGTCCCTACGAGGATCGAAACAACGATTAGAACAAAAAGAAGACGGTGTTTACTACGTAAACGGGTGTATATGGGTCCCACTTTATGGGAATTTGAGCGAGCTTGTGATGGATGAAGCCCATAAGTCCCGTTACTCAGTACATCCGGGTTCAGATAAGATGTACCACGACTTAAGGACTACCTATTGGTGGCCTGGCATGAAAGCCCACATAGCAACCTATGTCAGAAAATGTTTAACTTGTGCAAGAGTCAAGGCGGAGTATCAGAAACCCTCAGGCCTACTCCAACAACCAGAGATCCCACAGTGGAAATGGGAGCAAATTTCCATGGACTTTGTTACCGGCTTGCCTAGGTCTCAACGCGGAAATGACACCATTTGGGTGATAGTAGATCGATTAACTAAATATGCCCACTTCTTGGCTATTAAAGAGACAGACAAGTTCTCCACCTTAGCAGAGGTATACTTAAAGGAAGTGGTTTCGAAGCACGGAGTGCCAACCTCTATTATTTCCGATCGAGACGCGCGTTTTACTTCTGAGTTGTGGCAAGCTATGCACAAATCTTTTGGCTCACGTTTAGACATGAGCACCGCCTACCATCCGCAAACGGATGGGCAATCTGAACGCACCATCCAAACCCTCGAAGACATGCTTAGGGCATGTGTGATCGATTTTGGCAAGAATTGGGAGAAGCACATACCGTTAGTGGAATTTTCCTACAACAACAGCTACCACACCAGCATTCAGGTAGCACCCTTTGAGGCATTGTACGGTCGTAAGTGCCGATCGCCTCTCTGCTGGGCGGAGATTGGTGACAGCCAGATCACAGGCCCGGAACATGTAGTAGACACTACAGAAAAGATTGCCCAGATTAGGCAACGCATGGCGGCAGCTCGTGACCGTCAGAAGAGTTACGCTGATAAGGATAGGAAACCACTAGAGTTCCAGGTGGGCGACCGGGCTCTACTTAAAGTCTCACCCTGGAAGGGTGTGGTTCGTTTTGGAAAACGGGGCAAGCTTAATCCGAGATATGTCGGACCCTTTGAAATTACCGAAAAGATCGGTAAGGTCGCTTACAGATTGAATCTGCCTGAAGAACTGAGTGCTGTGCACAACGTCTTCCACGTGTCTAATCTGAAGAAGTGTCTGTCAGATGAAACACTCATCATTCCTTTTAAGGAACTTACTATTGACAAACAGCTACACTTTACTGAGGAACCGATTGAGATCACGGATCGTGAGATCAAAACCCTCAAACGTAGCCAGATACCTCTCGTGCGAGTCCGTTGGAACTCGCGCCGTGGCCCAGAGTTTACCTGGGAGCGGGAATACCAGATGAAGCGCAAGTATCCCCAGTTGTTCCCAAATGAAACTCCCAGCATTGAAGCTACAACCGAATTTCGGGACGAAATTCCAAACTAACGGGGGGATGATGTGACAAAACCCATGATTCTTTACCTTTTTTTGGTTCAGTGTGACACTCTAGGTTTTCCCGAGCAAATATCCTGTAATTACGTTGTGTGTATATATGTATTTAACGAAAGTTGCGATTATCTTGTTATGCTATGTGGTGTATGTATGTATAAATATAAGTATGTGTGTATAATAGGGAACCGAGACCGCAACGAACCCGACTCGAGACCACTCGGTCTCGAGTAAACAGTAACGGTTGGACCGGATTGGGCCATACACCCCTCCGAGCCCACTCGGAACCATGGTAGGGTGCACCACCTAAACCGAGTATAAAATCCATGCCCAAGCCAACCATCCCTCATTTTCCACCATTCTTCCACAACTCACTCCCACACACACACTCCTTCACTCTCTCTTACTAAAACCCTAACAAATCAAGCTCACCTCCTCCTCTCTCCCTCTCGGATTAAATCGGCAACAACAAGGAGGGTCGGTCAAGCTCACCATCATCACTCGGACACTTCATTTTCTCACTTTCTTCCTTAACTCGGTGCCTTTCCACAACCGGTTAGTACTTTAGATGTTCACTATGTGTTTATATGTACAATAGTGCTATTTGCTTGGAATGATTGAAATGATGGATGAAATATGTGAACTCTTGCATGATAATAAAGTGCTAAAATATTTGAATAATGAATGATTGTTAGTGTAGGGTGTTTAATGTTTAGAATAAATGTTTATATGATCCTTGTTGACCAAGTAGCATGATATGTATTGTAGAATGAGGATGTATGCTTATGCTTCGAACAAGAGAAATGTTATCTATTTGAATGAGTCTCATGATGAACCGTATGAACATGTTTATGATAAAAACCCTAATAAAGAACAACATGAATGTCATGAAAATATTTGAAAAACTTGCAAGATGATCTTGATATCTAGATTATTTTGTTCATAGAATGCATGGTTATGTGGGTTGAACATGTTTGATAATATAGAAATCCTAAAGGATGAACCGTATGAATGTGATATAAATATGATATGAAGATTTGAATTTTGTGTTTGATCCATTTGATTAAGATTTTAGACAAGAAAACATGTTTGTGGAATTGTATTGGATAGTACATAGGGGCATGACTATGAAATTCTATTGGTTAGTACTCATTGCTGGCGGAAGGTTCTAGAAGGATTACACATATGCTCGCATTATGGTTACGAGTCGAGACCGCAAGGTTGCGACTCGAGACCATGGATCAACAATCCGAAACCCGGAATACTTCATATGAGGGACTCGAGACTAGTCCGGTTGCGACTCGAGACCAACACGTGACAACTCGAGACTGGACTCGAGACCTTCGAGATTGCGACTCATGCCAGCATCACTCGAGACCAAAACGTGATAACTCGAGATCTCTTGGTTGCGACTCGAGACCGTGTGTTCTCGAGTCGAGACCACTTCGTCTCGACTGGACTGCCTACCTTGGTTATTGGGCCACAATGTGTTATGGTTGGACTATGTGTTACTGGACTAATGTGTTAACTGTTACTGTATAACCGTATAATTATAAGGGCAGGCCCGATAACTTAAATGGTAACTGTATGCATTCGATGTGTTAGATACCAGTAGGATATACGTGATTACTTGTACCCCCAAACCTGACCTATACTGGTAACCATGTTAGGACGTGGTGACCAGCAAGCTTGACCAAGTAAGCTAATCTGCCGAGCAACCCAAGGTGAGTTCACACACTAAAAGCATGCGTCCCAGGGAGGGACACGAACAAACTAAAGAATGTTTTCAAACTAATAATTTCCGGGGGAATATGCAAATGGTACTCTTGTACTACTACATCCGGGGGAGATACGTTTGGGTATTATTTATAAATCACAACTAGCAACACTAAACAAATCTCTATCATGTAAAGTCCCTGCTTATAGTACCGATTAATCGCTGGGGGCGAACGGGTTATTAGTTGATAGCGCTATTAGGTTTGACAACCTCACACCGTGACCGGGGGAGATAAGGCGTGAACTAGTAGACCTTGCATCTTGGTCAATGACGATAGACATTGACCTGGGGCACCAAATCTTCTCGTCAATAGTTTCGGTAATTCAAGTTTAGTAGCTTTCATATGGGGTAGCTCCCCATGACGTGATTATAAATGCTTTACCTAAACAAACTACATTTTCTTTTGAAAAGCTAAAACTGGACATCTCGTGAACTCGCCAACATTTTTGTTGACACCCTACTGCATGCTTTGCAGGTAACCAGTGAATCAGGAGCTTGCAGCTTGGGGATGTGTAGTGGTCGTCTTAACCCGTGTGTTGGGTTTTAAATAATCCTTAAACTATGAACCTTGTTTTGAAAACTGTTTGGTTTATGCTTCCGCTGGTTACTTAAACTAATATTCAAATTGAAACATTTAAGACTTTAAACTGTGATGTTTATTCACCAACGTGGCTGGTGAATATTTTTACCATTGATCAATGCTCAGTATAATTGGTGGCTGGATCCTGGTCAGTCACGCCCCCAAGCGGTGGTACTCCGCATGTGGATTTTGAGGGTGTGACATTCAGGTTATAACATTAAAGAAATCAAATTGCAGCTTGAAATTAAGAATCAATGTGGGATCAGCACCCACTTGAAATTAAAAATGTATTTTTAACAACAAAATCAAAGGTATAATCAGCACCCAGTTGCATCATTTACACAAATTTAACAGACACGGGAGTACAGGTAAGCAATTAAACCAGATACCTCTGTCACAACAGCTCCATCTCCGTCTCCGGTCATCCTCTCCGGCGACCATTGAACCTCCTCTGTCTCCTTCCGGATGGTTGTGGTGGTGGTTGTGTGGCGGCGGCAGTTGCGGTGGTTGTGGTGGTGAATGGCGGTGGCAGTGGTGGTGATTATTGTGGTGGATGCGAGAGAGACAGGAGAGAGATGGTACCTGGGCAAGAAAAGGGTTTCAGGGATATTGAAGAAGAAGAACTTGCCGCCGATTAGAGTAAACGCCGGAATCGTCTTCACCGTCGCTTGTTAACTTGCCGCCGATTAGAGTAAACGCCGATGGCCATCAGAAGGTGATCGGAGGAGTAGAGGAACAGTTTTCTCAAATGAGTGTTGAGCAACGAGAGATTAAGCATCAAAATGATGAGGGTTTGGTGGCTTCACCTGCTCTGGTGGTGGTTTCCAAAATATATATTAACAATAATAATAAAAATAATAATATAATAATAAATATAAGGTAAGATTACCAAAATACCCTTACCTATAAGGGTCAAACTACCATTGACTGAGGCCGGGGGGTAAGCTTGCAACATAACAGCAAACAGTGGGGGGTAAATTTGCAATTATTTCCTTAGGGGGGTAAGAGTACCAATCACCCCTAACCTGAGGGGGTAAAATTACAGTTTACTCTAAATTAAATAAACCAACTTTCGTCAAACGACGAAGTGGATTTGGTACAAACGTAATTGTTCTTTTTTTTTTTTTTTTTTTTATATTTCCACAAAAGAAAAAAAAGAAAAAAAAAAGGTTACCATGAACTTATCAACTTTCGATATCTTCAATAATAATATACAAACTCTCGGTTTCTCCTACCAGAACCAGATGATTATCATCACCCTCACCCCCCATCCTCTGCAATTTTCGGTCATTTAAGAGACGTAAGTACACACAACAAACAACTTCAGTACATTACCCTCTCCTCTCTCTCTCTCTCTCTCTCTCTCTTCATCTCTTTCCCCAAAAAAAACCCTAATTTAACCCCCAATTTCCTACCAAAAATGTCCCCTCTAAACCCCATCCTCGACAACATCCCCACCACTCCCGGCAAATTCAAGCCGGAAAAATCCCCCTTACACTTCCTCCACCACCGTCTCCGCCTCCACACCACCCTCCCCAAACTCACTCTCGTTTTTCTCGCCTTCATTTTCCTCTTCTTCTTCCTCTCCCCGCCCTCCCCCACCGCCCCCCGCCGCACCCTCCGCTCCACCTCCTGGGAAAACCACGTCAAATCCTCCGCCAAACCCCGCTCACGCGCCGCCCCCATCGTCCTCGTCACCGGCGCCGCCGGCTTCGTCGGATCTCACGCCGCCGTCGCCCTTAAACGCCGCGGAAACGGCGTCGTTGGACTCGATAATTTTAATCCGTATTATGACGTCAGTTTAAAAAAAGCGCGAAAATTACAGTTGTTAGATCGTGTTGGTGTGTTTATTGTGGAAGGTGATATAAACGACGCCGTTTTGCTTAGGAAGTTGTTTGGTTTAGTGAGGTTTAGTCACGTGCTTCATCTCGCTGCACAGGCGGGTGTACGGTACGCTATGGTAAACCCTAGTTCGTATGTTGAGAGTAACGTGGATGGGTTTGTTAATTTGTTAGAAGTTGCGAAATCGGTTAATCCGCAGCCGGTTATCGTGTGGGCGTCGTCGAGTTCGGTTTACGGGTTGAATTCGAAGGTGCCGTTTTCGGAGAAGGACAGGACTGATCAGCCAGCGAGTCTTTACGCGGCTACGAAGAAAGCGGGCGAGGAGATTGCGCATAGTTATAATCATATCTACGGGTTGTCGATTACCGGATTGCGGTTTTTTACCGTTTATGGACCGTGGGGGAGGCCGGATATGGCGTATTTCTTTTTTACTAGGGATATATTGAAGAGGAGACCGATTTCGATATATGAAGGGGCGGGGCATGTGACTGTGGCTCGGGATTTTACTTACATTGATGACATTGTGAAAGGGTGTTTAGCGGCGATTGATACTGCGAAGAAGAGTACGGGGAGCGGTGGGAAGAAGAAAGGGGAAGCGCAGTTTAGGATTATTAATTTGGGGAATACTTCGCCTGTTTCGGTTAATAAGTTGGTTAGTATATTGGAGAAGTTGTTGAAGGTGAAAGCAAAGAAGAAGGTTGTGTTGATGCCGAGGAATGGGGATGTGCCGTTTACGCATGCGAATGTTACGCTGGCGAGGAAGGAGCTTGGATACATGCCGTCGACGGATTTGGAAACGGGGTTGGGGAAGTTTGTTAAGTGGTATCTTGAGTTTTATGATGGGAAGAAGAAGAGTTCTTGGTGAGGGGGTAACAGGTTAAAGTATGGATCCTTTATTTGATTATGATCTTTCATGGTGTTTGGTTTGTATGCATTCTTTTAGGGGATGTGTTAAGACTTGGAACAGTTTAGTGGAAGACTCTAGATGTACAGTCTGGTGACTAATTGGATGATCTAGATTTAGAATGCTTTAAATAATTTAGCTTTTAAAGTTTATTTTCTTTAGGTTTTGGTGTTAAGTTGTTTGACTGAACTATGATCAATGCAAACTTGTTATTTTTATAAGTTTTTGTATGTTGGTTGCATGATGATTCTTTGTTTAGTTTATTGTTTTCATGTTTTTCTTGTTCATGGTTTATAAACTATGCAAGCATTCCTTTATAGTTTAACTGTCTGTAACAAGTTTCATATCATAATGTATCATCATCATCATCATCATCGTACTCAGTATATCCCACCTATAGCAAAGCTAAGGTAGGGTCTGAGGAGGGTGGGATGTAGACA
>JARYGA010060731.1:0-40598 GCA_030545235.1 Helianthus tuberosus
CGATATGGAGATTTCTCAATAGATGCAGCTTTAAGTGGGATATTAATCTTAACTCTACTTGCCTCTCAAGAGGTAAACATGGTAGTTCTACGAAGAGGACAATCGAGATTCACAGAGATGACAGAGATATTCTGAATCTCAGGCTTCAGTTCATCTATCGCTACCTGTGTCATATAAATGACACATTTTCCTTACGAATGCATGGATGCCTTAATTAGTGACACTTAATTGGACATTTCTATACTGGATATCTTCTTTGAATACCATCAGTTGACTTTAGTACAATATGACCATTTGGGATATCTTAGTGGTTCCATGCATTAAACCTCCATACTGATCAGGCATGGAAGCAATCTATGGGACACACTAGGATACGCCAATCCTCATATGGTGCTTTTATCAGGCATAATCTGGCATTCGAAGTTGATAGAAATCAATGAGATAAAAAAATAAAATAATATATATTGTCGTACTATATCGGGAGAAAGAGTACTTTAGATCTTAGGAATGAAGATTATTCTACGAGAATAGAAGAAATGGTTTCTATGATTTTTGTCGGTAAGCTTTACCTTATACTTATTATCCGGAGTTCTTATGGGAGAAATTATAAAAGTTTGCTAAGCTTAGGTTATATGAAAGACTTAGTAGTACCTGAATTAAAACCGAATTCTTAGCGATTGAGTTACGATAAGGGACGTACCTGGTGTCTATATTGATATGAACTGCCTCTGGCATTTATCAGGAGGGTTTAAACGCCTCCATTCTTAGTCTCTTCATACTTAGCTGTACCATATTTGAAATTTTTAGGGCAGGTAGTCCTTATGTGGCCCTTCTCGCCACAGCCGAAACAGACTACATTCTCTAAGTTTCTACATTCATGGGACTGATGACCAGTTCTTTTACAGACACCACACCGCTTTAGCCCTTGTTCCAATCGACACTGTCCCTAGTGTCTTTTATAGCAGGTCTTGCATACAGGCTTTTTATTGGACTTTTGTTGGTCCGTATCGAGTCCGGACTTTCCTTTCTTTCCTAGATTTCTGGGAGTTATCCCCTTCCCTTTTCCTTTTCGGTCCATCCTCCGCATTCGAGGCATGAACAAAATTTTTCTCATGAGCAACGAGTATGATTTTAAATGGGATTTGGAGCAAGTAGCATCAGGCTCCTTGAAAATTTTCATGACCTTTCTCATAGCTTTTCCAACAGCTGCGTTAGTCATAGCTTGGAGATCATCTCTGTTAATATTGAGGTTAACGGTTGTAGTATCATTAGCATGTTTCGCATCATAAATAACACGGTTGTTGGTTGTCTTATCCGAGTTTTCCATACTCGAAACTTGGTCTCTAACACCAAATGAAAGAATTACTTAGTTGCATTACATCAGTTAGTCATCATCCTGATGACCTAACATGCACTGGCCATGGTATCATTAAACCATATAGGATAATAGGTTATGAACATTCCTAATGAATGTTATTTGGACGTATCTCAATTACATTTAGCCTAGGTCACAAAAGGACCATCAATGGCATTTAGGGTTTGGTCCGAGTCCATTACCTTTTAGACAGGGGATCACAATGTCACAATTGTCTTTGTCATAGTGACGATTTTGTATAGCTCGAAGTCTTGCCACATGGACTTCTAAAATATGAAACATGAGTTTGTCATGAAAGACATATAAATATAGTACATAGGCTTATCACGAAGGACATTAATAGCCATAAGGCACGAAGGCCTTGTCGCACAGGACATATAGGATATGACACAAAAGGCCTGTCACAGAGGACTTTAATATATAAGCCACAATCTTATTAGATTAGGGGATTTAAGATTTAAAAGTAGTTCTTCACCTTTGGACAGGGAGTCATAGACTACAACTGTCATTGTCTTTGAAAGACGATTTATTTTTCCACATAGGCAAATCACTGGACATCACTAATGGATGTTTATACATATATTTATATAATTATTGTAATTAAGGATATTAGTCATGATTTTATCGATCTCATAGTCTATAAGGCTTGGGCAATGCCCATCACCTCGGACTGTAAACCATAACGGTCACATTTGTCAATGTCACTAATGGACAATATATATATATATATATATATATATAGGGGACCGCTAAAATGAGAACCACCTCGAGTTGTAAGAACCGCGAGAACCACACCATCCGGGGCTTTTTACACCACAATTTTTTTTACAACTAGATGTTTGTATTGTAAACACATTCGTAAAAAAAAAAAATTTAAAAAATGCCGTGTGGGTAGTTTTTACACCACAAGTTTGGTGTTTTATTTTTTTTACACCAAACTTGTGGTGTAAAAAACTACCCACACGGCATTTTTAAATTTTTTTTTTTACGAATGTGTTTACAATACACACATCTAGTTGTAAAAAAAAATTGTGGTGTAAAAAGCCCCGGATGGTGTGGTTCTCGCGGTTCTTACAACTCGAGGTGGTTCTCATTCTAGCGGTCCTATATATATATATATATATATATATATATATATATATAGCCCGTAGGCAAAACATCACTAAAGGATGTTAAATAATGTGATCATCGTATTAGACGATATTAGTCATCATCGCATTGATCATATAGACTATTATGCTTGGACATAGTCCAATATCCTTAGACAAAGGATAGACCACAACTGTCGTTGTCTTAAGGGACAACAAGTATGGCCAGTAGGCACTTCATCACTAATTTATGTTTATATCATGATCATCATTTTGATGATACTTGTCATGATCTAATTCGATCATATAGACTTTAAGGCTTGGACAGAGTCCAAATACCTCGACGACTGATGTGGTTTCTCAAGTCACACGGCCAGGATTGTTAACATATTTTTAGATGTTAACAAGGATTAATTATCTTAAGAGGGTTTTACCATCATAGCATGCCTGTATTGACATATTGGCTAGGTTATACCATTAAGAAGATCTTTTGAAATTATTTAGCAGATCGATAAAGTTCGAATCAAATTAATACCAATGATTGATAAAGGACGAAATGAGTACCTATATAAAATTTTCAAAACTTTCAATAAATCATTAGGAAATTTACCATAATGCCTTAAACATGACTTTTAATATAATATTTGTCCACGGAGGACTTAAAAGGAAATTATAAGTCCGTATATGGACTATAAAATATCATAAGTCCGTATAGGGACTATATTAAAACAGTTTGCCCATGAAGGACTATAACGAAATGTCATGTCTATAAAGAGGTTATAATGAAATATCATGTCCACTAAGGGACTATAATGAAATCTCGTGTCAACGGAAGGACTATATAGAGATAACATATCCCCAAAGGGATTTTAATGAAATAACGTGTCCATAAAAAAGGACTATGTTGGTACAGCATGCGCACAAAGGACTTTTGCTGAACAGATGCCCTCACAGGGACTTAAATTTAAAATATGTTAATTAGGGAATTATAATAAACCAACGTCCGCACAGGGACTATATAGGAAAAGTAGGTCCTAATAGGGACTTTGAAGTGATACTAGTCCATGTGGGAACTTGAAAGGAAAAATATAAGTCCATATAAGGGCTATAAGGTATGTCAACCTTGGAACTATAGTGAAATGGCATGTCCTCGAAAGGACCATGATGAATTATCATATTTTCCAGAGGGCTTTAATGAAATAACATATCTACAAAATATCTTTAATGAAATAATCATGTTTACAAAAGATTTTATTGAATAACACGTCCATGTAAGGAATATAATGGAGTATAATGTCCTTGAAAGGACGATTTTGAAGTATGATGCCCACGAAGGGACTATTTTGGAATATAATGTCCTCGAAAGGACTATATTGAAATATAATGTCCTCAAAGGGACTATAATAGATAAACGTATATATATATGGAGTCTTATCAAAAGAGGTAAGTCTACAAGGATTATGTTGAAAATAATACGTCCACAAAGGACTACAATAATCAAATGCCTATACAGGGACTTAAAGGAAAATGAAATATAATAGAAGAAGGGTTTTATAATGTCTTCCTTGCTTTATTCTGATTGTTTCTTCTTCTTTAATTATCATACGTAATAGCGACACTGAAAATATTTAGTGAATAAAGTAAACATTTAAAATCAGGATCTGTTGCTGAAGTAGAATTCAAAGACTCAATAGTTAAGGAAATGACATGGATCACGGATTGGGTTTTGACTGGTATAGTCCAAGTCCGAAATTTCAAAACTTGGAAATAGAAAATAGGGATTAATAACATCCACATGTATTATCTTCAATATGGGAGCCTTAGGGATCTCCTGGTATGGGTTTCTGAAGTCTGATTAAGAGTTCAAATAGGTTTGGTTTTGGGAATAGGTCCATAAAGGTCTTTCCTTCAGCCGGTCGCATGCTTATCCTAGTCATGGTACGAAGCTTGGCATTTCTTGGCTTCGGATGGGAAGAATCTCCATCAACGGCTTCTTTGCTTGGCGACATATTTAAAACACATAAAATCTAGAACAATCTTTACTTAATAGGGATGAGAGCATTCCTATGTTAAGTCTAGACTCGGAAGGTCTAAGTATTATTCTATTGTGTCATTTGAGATGAAACACTAAAGGCAAGTGTTTAATTCACTCAAACGTTGGCTCTGATACCAACCTGTCACACCCCGATATTTACAGCTTAGCCCGGTGGGCCCGGTGGGGAGTATCGTGATGTAAGATTGATATCGTCATAGTCAAACATACACAGAATAGCACAGCGGAAGTCTTGGAATATAAAATGTTATTACAAACCCAATTGTTAGAAAAATACTGAAAGGATAATTACATTCGAGCTTGCAATATTAAATCCAAAGGCGAATCATATTAAGATGTACAAAATGAAGTTTAGCAGACTTTAGGGCATCCTAAGGATTTGCAAGATCCTTCATTGACACCAAGGAGCTTCCAGCCAATTACGTATAGTACCTGTCACTTAGTCTTTTGAAAATACGTCAGTTTACACTGGTAAATACAATTAATTGGCTCTTTTGAAAACATTTAAGAAAATTGATTTAGATGCACAAGGCACAAATATTCTTTTCTAACTTGGGACAATTATATATAATAATCTTGTATATAGATTTACATGTTTGTCGTACGTTCAGGGCCTAGGATAGAAGAGCCGAGTCATGATTAATCAACACACCACTAATATAGTCCACAAGGAGTTATCCTCACGTGTGGTTATATTTTGTATCTTAATTCCCTTTTTGGGGAAAAGAATCCGTATCGCAACTGTCAGGTGTATGCCTACACCACGTGCTTAGGTCGTGGCCATTTGCATTTAAATGATGCCAAGGATATCCAGGACACGGTCATTAACCCCCAAATGCTTTGTATTAAACAAGACAGATTAAAACGGGTTCTCTGAATGATTTAACCACTAATCGATTAAATATTCAATACCCGACCAAGCGGTAATAACTTACCGTATCCCAAGCCCGTATAAGGAAAAATAAGTTAAAAGTATTTACCTGAGCTTTTAAATGCAAGATTTATCTACTCAGCCGTATAATGTACTCAACTAGTGCAAGTAGCTTTTACCGGGGCTCCTAATCTGGAATGAAGGTTTTTATTAACCTATGAGATTACTAACGGGTCTTATTTAAGTTGTAACTTAGACCAGTTAGTTTTAAAGAAAAGTTTAAGGTACGAAACGCGAGATTAAGCGATGACCGGATTGGAATGCGATTTAGACCCAACAAGTACGAAGACTTGTATAAAATGGGTAAACTAAATACATTCTGGATTTTGAAATAGAAATGATAAGGTTTGACCCGTTTTGGCTAATTTATGCAAACTAGTTACATAAACCGTACCGAGAGCGTATAAGCATAACGGGTGACCGGATGAGTCAAGTACATGTTCCATGTGTTATTATGCTTAAAATATGTTGTGATATCAGTAGGATATCTACATTTATGCCCAAAACGAATTTAAAACCAATTTAAGCCCCGTAAGGGTATTTTGGTCATTTTAATGTTTATAAAAGAGGTTAAATAGCAAACTGACGTTCTGGACTAAAATAATCAGTAAAAAAAATTATTTTATCATGTTACATCAGTAAAATATCATACATATGTGAGGGATACCATTTATGGCCAAACTATGCACTGGAGGGGCATTTTGGTCATTTAACATATGTTTTAAGGACCAAATTGGAAATCTGAGTTCAAGACTTATACTTACTGTTAAGATATTAAAATTTATTTATGAAATCAGTAAGTATCATATCTTAGGTGCTAAATATGGTTTTAAACCATAATATGCGCCTAATTCGCATAAAAAGTCGATATTTGAGATGTTTATAAAATTCTGAGATTTTTATCACTCTTGAATGCTTAAAATATTCTATTTAATATATAACATCAGTAGGAAAAGGTTTGGCATGTAAATGATGTGTAAAACTCATTTTATTAATGAAAATGGTATTATCGTCAATTACCGAGTTCATGCAAGAACTCTATGTTATGGTCAGTATAAAATTTGACCAAAAATTCCAAAATTCCCTAAAAAATATATTAAATCAATAGGTAATCAGTTTGGTGCCAAAATTTGGGTTTAAATATGATTTATGCCAAAAATGTCATTTAATTAACGATAAGTTTCATTTTACGCTATCTTGCATAACTTTAGTTTGAGACAAGAAACTAATGTCAAATTTTGTGGACATACTTACAATTCAGTAATAAAGCTTTTTGACCTCTCATATTTTCAAAAATCTCGTTTTTATAACATAAGTGCATAATGGTCAACTTTTAAGCAAATAAAGGAAAATGTAATGTACTATGATTTCTAAGGGACCGTGTAGTATAACCTCAAAGGGTTATACTAACAAATAATATGGTCACATAGGAACCCTAAGGCATAACTAAACTAAGCTAATTCGGGTCAGAACTGAAAGTCAAAGCAAAAGTCTACTTTTGCGACTTTCGGTTACAAACCGAGCCTAATACTTAGAATTGTCGGGTTGAACATGTCTAAACGTGTTCTTATATTATTTACAAAGTTATTTAAGTGATAAAACTAAATATGGGTTTAAACCATAATATGCGCCTAATTCGCATAAAAAGTCGATATTTGAGATGTTTATAAAATTCTGAGATTTTTATCAGTCTTGAATGCTTAAAATATTCTATTTTATATATAACATCAGTAGGAAAAGGTTTGGCATGTAAATGATGTGTAAAACTCATTTTATTAATGAAAATGGTATTATCGTCAATTACCGAGTTCATGCAAGAACTCTATGTTATGGTCAGTATAAAATTTGACCAAAAATTCCAAAATTCCCTAAAAAATATATTAAATCAATAGGTAATGAGTTTGGTGCCAAAATTTGGGTTTAAATATGATTTATGCCAAAAATGTCATTTAATTAACAATAAGTTTCGTTTTACGTTATCTTGCATAACTTTAGTTTGAGACAAGAAACTAATGTCAAATTTTGTGGACATACTTACAATTCAGTAATAAAGCTTTTTGACCTCTCATATTTTCAAAAATCTCGTTTTTATAACATAAGTGCATAATGGTCAACTTTTAAGCAAATAAAGGAAAATGTAATGTACTATGATTTCTAAGGGACCGTGTAGTATAACCTCAAAGGGTTATACTAACAAATAATATGGTCACATAGGAACCCTAAGGCATAACTAAACTAAGCTAATTCGGGTCAGAACTGAAAGTCAAAGCAAAAGTCTACTTTTGCGACTTTCGGTTACAAACTGAGCCTAATACTTAGAATTGTCGGGATGAGCATGTCTAAACGTGTTCTTATATTATTTACAAAGTTATTTAAGTGATAAAACTTGGTCCATAACTCCTACATTATCAGTTTTAATTATTTTATGAAAATCTGACTAGTTTGACTTTTTGACTCTAGTTACTTTGACCCGACAATTAACTAAGTAAACTTGATAATTAGGAGGTGCCCTTTTGAGGGATTAACACCTACCTAATTACGATCACGTAGCCATATTTTCCTCGAACAATGGCTCGACCGTTTTAGGTCTAAACCGAAAGTCAAAGCGTTATTACGACAACTTTGACTTATGGTCTTTAAACTCATAAAAACCAAACTAGAGTGGCTAAGGACACTCATATCTGGTCCTTGCATGAAAAATTGAACTAAGGTGGGCTCCCTCTTGATCAGGAATCCCAGAGAAATGCTCAAGAATGCTCAAGCAAGTGAGATATGAGAGTTTAGAGTGAAGGTGCAAGGATTATGGCTGCCCTAAGGGCCTTTATATAGTGCATGGAGCCTCCTCTAGATCATGCCAAGTGTTTAGGGGCTCTCTAGGATTAATCCAAGTGTAATACTAGATGTTTAAAACCTTTAACAAGCTCAAGGTTTCGAATTATGAGTGTTAGAGTGGTTTATTTGGGCTGCAAGGAAGAACTTGTAGCTATAAGTAAAATTCTATCAAAATGAGGCCGTCGATGCACGCCACAGCAAAAGGAGTAGGCTGTGGCGTCGCGCTACCACCCCTATCTCAGCAAACAAGTTTTAAACTTGTCACTTTTAGTCCCTGCACCTTTATAAGCTTTATAACTTTCATTTTAGGCACAAAAGCCCCTTGTAGTTAGTTTGGAGATGATCTAGGGAGTATAATCAAACACCATTAGGTCTGGTTTCGTTAAACGATCACCAAAAACACTAGATTCTCCCCGTTGACGCTTTTAACCTTCTAATTTGCGAACTTGTGCGTTTTAATGCGAAATGGCATAAAAGCCTTTCTAGATCAATAACACGTATTTCCAAGAGTATGATGGGATATTACGACACTCTAGTTTACTCCAGTTCGCTTAAATGGTCGCTCAGAGGTGTAGTTTTAGAGTTTGACGCTTTTGGTCCCTCTAACGCTCAAATTTGCATGCATTATCATTCTATTGCGTCAAAGCCCTGTGTTGTCCATGTTAGGCATTCTCGAGAGTATTATCAAACATCACGATGCTTCTGGTTCATTAAAAGGTCACTCAGAGGTATAATTAAACATGTTGACGCTTTTTAATCCCTTTAACTTGTAAACTTGCACGTAATTTCACTTATTGGCGTAAAAGCCTTAAATGGCCAGTATTAGGTATTCCCATGGGTATAATCAATATCATGAAGCTCTCGGTTTGTTAAAAGATCACTCAGAGGTGAGAATTTACATGTTGGCGCTTTTAACCCTTCGACGCGCAAACTTTCAAATAATTATGCAAACGGCTCCTCTCGACCAACAAGTGGCTCTTTTGTGAATATGATTACCGTGTAACATCATTTAGAGGCTTAGTTTAAGCATTTTGACACTTTTAGTCCTTTTTGTATTCAAAGTTTTCGATTTTTCGCAAAATTAGTCCTTTATAGTCAACGTTTGACTTCATTAGGGTTTAGTACACGTGTCAACACATCATTGGTCGTGATTTTACGAGGTGTTACATTTAACCTCCATTTCATGTATTTATACATCTATTTCATGCATTTATGCCTCCTTTTCATTTATTTATACATCCATTTCATGTATTTATACATCTATTTCATGTATGTATACCTCCATTACATGTATTTCTAAGCAAAAAATTTAGCCCTTGTTTGAATTGGTTATCAACCGAAAATTAACCGAACCGAACAGAAAACCGAAAAATTAACCGAATTAACCGAACCGATGACTTTGGTTACTGTTTTGGTCAAAAATTACCGAAGCAATTAAGTGATCAAATTAGTTAAGTGAGGTAGTGTGCTAGAAATATGTGTAAAAAATATGCTGATTAAGTTGTTTGTAAAAACAGTTTTCAGGATACGACTCAGGATATAGAGATGTATCTATGATCAAACAATGAGCAAAAAAATGTAAGGGGTCACACGAGATATACGAGGAAAGCCCTTGATCAATCTAGATCGCCGGCATAAAACCTCGGGTGCTGACAATCGCAGCTGCCTTGTTCTTCTATTACTTCGAATATCAGGATACAGTGCAGGATATAATGCGGATCAACTAGGTGTTACAATATAATTTGAGTACAAGTGTTGGTGTGTAGTGATTGCTAGTAACTAGACAGTAAAGTGTGCGAATGAAGTGAGTGCCTTAACTTGATCCGATCATACTATTTATAGCTAACCGAAAACAACTAACTTTCCTAATAAACCGAGATGCCCCGAATATTCCCAAGTAACCGTTGTAGTCCTGGTCTTTCGGGATCAACGTCTCTATTCCAACTGATTTGCCCGAGTCTTGGGGGAAGAAGTCTTCGTGAACGTTGGAGACTTGTAACTCTTAATCTGCACGTGATCAATTCAGTTAATACCAGGATATCGCACCAGGATGTTACCAATATCCTGATCCGGTATCCTAATCACAAGCAAACAATCAAAAGCAGAATATTAGTCAGGATATATATGCTCAGAAAATGACCCATAACAATTGTCCCCAAATATATCTGTTGGTATACCAATCCAACAGATATATTTCAAAAACGCTGTCTCACGAATCAAGGCAATTAAATCGAGATGACGGTCAAGATTACACTATACAACTTCCAACGCGCTTTTAACTCGATGGACATCTACAACGCTCCTATATCTTCTCTCTTCTTGTTTGAAAACCAGATATCATCAACGGAGTCTCCAGGTAATTCCTTACTTTTTATTCATTTCCTGTCAATCTCTTTTCCTTTACTTGTAATGGCTACTAGAACTTTTTCTCAAACCGGCGAATCGTCTGAGACCTTCATCCAGCAAAATCTTCTTAAAAATCTCGAGAAGGAGATCTGTGCTTTTGATAACGCGGACATTGCAGCATTGAGAGCCTCCGGTGCTTTCCCCGATGGCATGGTCTTCAGACCATTTGATCGATCAATTAGATCGGACGTTTCTTCTGCTGATTGGGTCTGCTTCCCGGCATACCCTTTCTCGCTAGGTCTTCGGTACCCGTTTCCCGAATTCATGATGCAATTCTTCCGGACTACCGGTATTTCCTTTGCCCAAACCATGCCCATGGTCTGGAGAGTATTAATCGTGCTCAATCAAATTAAAAACCTTCACTATCCCGACCTCTGCATCGAAGATATGCCAATCGCTTACCGCCTCCGATCCCACGGTTCCAGTCGGTTCCTGCTCTTTTCAACTTCCAGCAAACCCCTTATTCTTAAAGCCACCAAAAACGAAGATGGATGGCAACGCAAGTTCTTCTTCGTCAAACGAGACTTCATTCGTGAGGGTGCTAGTCTTCCGGTGGAGTGGTTAACCACCGGTAGGATCATGAATGTCCCCATGTACTTCTAAACTTCTATCTTGTGCTAATATCTTCTTATTTGATCTTTTCGCAGTGAATTTTAAGGAAGTAGCTCCCCCTACTGCGGAATCAGAAAAAAGAATCAAAGCAGTTTACCAATTACCTGCAAGTGACAGGAGTTTTACCACACATATCCCGAGTTCCATCCAATATTCATCATCCGAAATGTCTGGTAAGAGTTACTTTTGAAATGACTAATTAATGTAATATAAAGAGTAATAAGGATGGATGACTTTTCCCTTTATGCAGCACCAGCCAAGATCCCTGAGGTTTTCGACCTTGATGAGCTGGACAGTTATTCTGATCAGGTCCATATCAAGAAGGAACCTAGTCCCAAGGCCACGGCCTCATCCAAGCCCAGCAGCTCCAAGGCCATCATCATTCCCAAACCTTCGCCAGCTACTAAGCCCCGGAGTTCAAGTTCCCGTAAAAGGAAAGAGCCTGATTCTCCTGTTATCTCTGATACATTCCCCTATGAAAATCACGGGTTCATTGAGGCAAGCAGATTCATGACTTCTTTTCTTAACCAGGTTAATATCCTCGAGCCATATCCTGCACCTTATACCGCTTATAAGTATTTATTAAAACCAATACATGTCCTCTTACTTTGCAGGGTCTCAAACGTCTGGTTCATTTATATCAAGAATCCTGTGGGCTCAACAAGACGCTTGAATCCAAGTTGAAGAAAGCCGAGGTTACCATCTCTGATTAGGGTATGATTGCAGCCGCCAAATCTCGGCATTACGAGGACAAGTTCAAGGCTATGACCCAATAACACCAGGCCGCCCTCAACAAAGCTGCTCTCCAGGCCCAAGCCGATCTTGATGCTGCCCATGCTCAACACGAACATGATATGATCACCTACCGGGAAAGCCTTAAAAGTTCCGTCATCACTTCCCTTCTCCAGGCCAGGCTAAAGATGGCCCACGAAGCCAAAGCACTGGGCTTCGAATGTCCTTCTTGGGACATCAATGCCTGGGAAACAAAGCTAAAGAGTCTCGGCGGCACTTCTGCTAAACCTGCAGCTGAAGGATCTTCAAAGGCAGTCGAAAAACCAACTGATGCTGAGAGGGATGCTCAGGTTGATCCTGAGACGGATGCTGCTGAAAATGCCACGAACGAAGAAGGCGCTGCCTCCTAAAACTTATTTCCCTTAAATTTGAGAGTTATGCTTATTTGAACAATTTTTTTTTCCTTCGAACCATTTTATTTCCTGCAGTAAAACAATTTGATAACCAAGGGTGGATGGGTCCTAGGTTTTAGGACGAAGCCTTTGGTTATCGGCTGGCATCGTTTATTTTTAAATAATACCATCTTCTGACTTATTTGTTGTTGCCTTCTAATTTCTGTCATGCATTTCTTAGTTTAGATTTTAGCTTTGCAAAATTTGTGCAACTATCTTTTGAAAATATCCTGATCGATATACTCAGTGATATCTTATGAAGACAAATAGAATTTCTCAAAATCCAATCAATTTTAGACAAAATTTCTAAAGAATAAAAGATAGTCTATTTTCAAAACCTGTTTTGATAACACTTGTTTGATCAGAGTATTAATTTTCAATCCAAGTATCATCTCCCAAATATTCCAATCAAATATCCCGAAACGTATCCCAAAAACACATTTTGAAGACATATCCTAAAGATATATCCTTATCAGGATATTTTGAGCCTTAAACAGAGTTAGACAATTCATGTAAGGTTCACAAAGGAAAGATCATACCAGGAATTGAGTGTAACCCTAGTATTAAACTCCAACCTTTTTTGCGACTTCTCCCACTAAGATGTCCCCAGTCTGTGACACTTAGCCCAATTTTGATCTTTTGAGTTTCACACAATTGCTTTAGAAGGAATGTCCCCTGTGCATGAAGTCTATAAACACTTAGAAAATTTTTGAATATCAGTTCCAACTGTTTAGACAATTTTTGTGTTACAGGGGTAAAACCCAAAAAATATACTGGAGATAAATCCTTAGTATCCTGGGGAGAATCCCAAATTTTCATGCGCTACAGGCGGGAATATATAAACTCCAAGACTTAGAAAGGCGATAACCTTTAAACCTTAGAGAGTATGAAAATACCCTTTCGTGAGAGAGGGTGATCAATCCTCATATACCTTAAGGATTCAGGATATAGCCAATAGTAATGAAATTGTCAGCCACTTTTACATGAACTGGTTCCGCCACCTTGAACTATTCCCGAATAACTTGCGCTCCAGGCGGGGTGTTTAAACCCAATTCGGAAGAAAGGTGAATACCTTTAAACCTGTGAAGGGATCAGGATCCCTTAGACGTGAGAGAGGGGGCCAATCCTCTAATCTTCCGAAGTATCCTGAATGCATATCCTGGAGCTATATCTCGAAGTATATACTGCAAAACAACTGTAAGCTAAGGTGGGTGTTAGCCTGGCTAACACCCCTCCGATGCTTAAGTCAGTAATGGGTTCAAAACAGTAAATAATATTAAAATTTAATAAAAGAGACAGAATCCATACCATCCTGAGTTAGAATTTAAATTCCATACTCACTTGAAATAGAGTTTTAGATGTATAACATTCCAGGATCTCGGTAGCATATCCCCCTCCATATTCTTGAGTCGGTATGCTCCTTTTCCTGATTCTGATTCAACCTCATAGGGTCCTTCCCATTTTGGAGCCAACTTTCCATCAGCAGGATTAGTAGTATTCTGAAAAGCCTTTCTCAATACCCAATCTCCAATTTGAAATCTTCTAGTCCTTATATTCTTGTTATATGCTTTAGATATCCTCTGTTGATATGCTGCCATCCTTAGCCTTGCTGCGTCTCTTGTCTCATCAATAGTATCCAGTTCCTGGCATAGGACTTCAGGATTCTTCTTAGGATCCCGTAGGTTGGATCTTGCTGTAGGTATCACCATCTCTGTCTGGATTACTGCCTCTGCTCCAAATACTAAGGAAAATGGGGTTTGCCTAGTAGCATTCTTCACGGTTGTTCTATCAGCCCATAGGACAAATGGTAGTTCTTTTGCCCATCTTCCCTTCTTAGCTCCAAGTCTCCTCTTCAAATTGTTGACAATTATCTTGTTTGAGGATTCTGCTTGTCCATTTGCTTGAGGATGTACCGGAGTGGACGTGATCATTTTGATTCCCCAACTCTTGCAAAAGTCAGTAGTCCTTTTACTTATAAACTGGGATCCATTGTCACAAATGATTTCAGCTGGTACTCCAAATCTGGTCAGGATATTCCTCTTTATGAAGGATACTACTTCTTGGTCTCTAACTTGAACAAATGCTTCAGCTTCAACCCACTTAGAGAAATAATCAGTTGCCAGCATAAAGACTTTTCCTCCTGGAGCTTTTGGTAATTTCCCTACTATGTCCATCCCCCATTTCATTAATGGCCAAGGGGAAGCTATAGGATATAGTGGTTCAGCTGGTTGATGTAGTATGTTACCGTGCCTTTGACATGCATCACATCTTAGAGCATATTCTGTAGCATCTTTCTTCATTGTCGGCCAATAGTATCATGTTCTTAATACTTTTGAGAACAAGGACCTACCCCCAGTATGGTTACCACAATCCCCTTCGTGTATATCCTGAAGCACTTCCTTAGTTTCGGGATCCTCTAAGTACCTCAGATATGGTCCTGCGAGAGATTTCTTATACAAGACATTATTTATAATAGTGAATCATGATACCTTCATTCTGAAGGCCTTAGGATTCTCATCCTTTGGGATGTGTCCTTCCTTGAGATATCTTATAATTGGAACCATCCAGGACTTGGGATCCTTCTCAGGATACTCATCAGGATCCTGAATACTTAGTACTTCCTTATCCTGAGGATTCGTCGCAGGATATAAGATATGTAACATTGGTATTCGGGTTCCTTCCGGTATCCTGACTGATGATCCTAAATTTGCCAAGGCATCAGCTTCAGCATTATCCTCTCTTGGTACCTGTTCAAGTGTGAAAATATCGAAATATCCTGCTAATTTTTTGAGAATTTCGAGATACTCGATTAATTTCTCGCCTTTAACTGCATATGATCCCTTAAAATGATTAGTAATTAACAAGGAATCGACATATACTTGCAAATTTTTAATATTCATATTTTTAGCCAACCCTAATCCTGTAATTAAAGCCTCATATTCTGCTTCATTATTAGTAGCAGGGAATTCACATCTAATAGCCTAGGATAATATGTCCCCCTGTGGCGATTTTAGTAGTATACCTAAACCTACACCACTTACATTAGATGCACAATCAGTATATAATGTCCAGGATTCTAAGTTTTCTCCTAGCTGCTGTACTTCTAAGTCTACTTCATTTTGAATGTCACTACTGAAATCAGCCACAAAGTCAGCTAAAGCCTGAGACTTTATAGCATTTCTAGGCTCATAAACTAAATCATAGGCACTTAATTTTACTGACCACTTAGCGATCCTACCCGAAATCTCGGGTTTCCTAAGCACGTTCTTAACAGGATAATTAGTTTTAGCATGAATCCTATGTGTCTCAAAATAATGTCTAAGTTTTGTTGATGCCATAACTATGGCTAATATCAATTTTTCTAGATGAGAATATCTAGTTTCAGCATCTAATAAACTTTTACTAACATAATAGACAGGATATTGTTGACCTTCATGGTCCTTTATAAGAACGACACTTACAGCATTCCCTGATACTGCGAGGTATAGGGACAGTGGTTCACCATTTTCAGGCTTCATCAATAGAGGTGCAGTTGAGAGATATTGCTTCAAATCCTGCAGGGCTGCTTCATGCCTCTCTTTCCATTCGAACTTCTTGTTTTTCTTCAGGATATCATAAAATTCCTTGCATTTCTCAGAGGATCTTGAGATAAATCTGTTCAATGCTGCTACTCGCCCTGTTAACCGTTGAACATCCTTCATATTTGAAGGTGATTTGATATCCAAGATAGCTTTAATCTGCTCCGGGCTTGCCTCTATTCCTCTTTTAGTCACCATATATCCTAGAAACTTTCCTGCCCCCACTCCAAAATGGCACTTGGCATGATTCAGTTTCATATTGTACTGGTCCAGGATATCAAATGCTCCTTTAATATCCTGGAGATGATCCTAAGCCTTCTTGGATTTGACTACCATATCGTCAATGTACACCTCCATGGTGTCCCCTAGTTTGTCTTTAAACATCATGTTCACCAATCTCTGGTACGTTGCACCTGCATTTTTCAAACCAAAAGGCATAGCAGTATAACAGTAAATACCTGTTGGTGTCATGAAAGCAGTATCCTCCTGGTCTGAAGGTTCCATTTGGATCTGCTGGAATCCTGAGGATGCATCCATGAAGGTTAACATCTCATGACCGGCAGTGGCATCCACCATCGAGTCTATATGAGGCAGAGGGAATGGGTCTTTAGGACATGCTTTGTTCAAGTCTGTGTAATCTACACAAACTCTCCATTTCCCATTCTTCTTTTGAACCACGACCACATTTGCTAGCCATTTGGGAAATTTGACTTCCCTGATCATCTTGGACTTCAATAGTCTTTCAACCTCTTCTTGAATATTTATGTTTCGTTCTGGAGCAAACTTCCTTCTCTTTTGCTGGATAGGCTTGATAGACCTGTCAATTCCAAGCTTGTGAGTTATAATATCCTTGGAAATACCTGTCATATCCTCGTGTTTCCACGTGAACGTCGACATCTTGCATTTTTTAAAATTAGTCAATTGATTTTCAATATCCTGAGGGATATTGGTTCCTATGAGCACCGAGATATCCAGATTATCCTGATCCAGGATAACTTTCTTTACATCCTGCGCCGAAGCCTCCATGATATCCTGGGCCCGCATCTTTAATTGCTATGCTCTATTAGGCTTGGTTGAGGATTTCATTGAGGATGAGTAACATTCCTTCGCCTCCTGCTGATCACTATCAACCTTGACAAGCCCCCAAGGGGTAGGGATCTTGATGCACTGATGATAAGTCGATGGCACAGCCTTCATATCATGGATCCATGGCCTGCCTAGTATGATGTTATAGCAGGATAAAGAGTCCATGACACAAAAGCGTTGCATTGAGTTGACCCCTTGAATATACACATGCAACTTTATCTCCCCTACGGTATTCCTAGTTCTCCACTGAAACCAACGAGCACAGTGGACTTCGAAGTAATGTCCATCGGAGATACATTCATCCTCTTCAATGTTTCCAGCTAAATTATGTTGACAGAGCTGCCATTATCCACTAATATCCTGCGTACAAAATGGTTAGCAACATATAACGTTATTACGAGAGCATCATGGTGAGGATCCTGGACAGTATCCCTGTCATCACTGTCGAAAGTGATCACTTTATCAGTTGTGAGGGTAGTCGTCCTGGCTGGCTTATCTCCCCTCTCAGCCTTAGCTTCCTTTGCATGTCTCTTGGCCGCAGAATACGAAGTCCCACAAATGTCGGATCCTCCTGAAATAAAGTTGATTATCTTGGCATCCGTATGAGGTGACGCTGCTCGTTCAGGATCCTTCTCAGTATCCTGACCCTTATTCTTCTTTCTTCCTAGGAGATCCTTCAGATATCCCTTGCTTAGAAGATAACTTATTTCCTTTCTTAGAGCAATGCAATCCTCAGTTACATGTCCGAAATCTTCATGGAAGGCACACCATTTGGATTTATCCTTCTAATCAGCTTTTTGTTGATTCTTTCGAGGCCACCTAGCTTTGTCTCCTAAACCCTGCATAGCATACATTAACTCAGGTATGTTAACAGAAAAGCAATATTCAGATAATTCAGGATATTCTTCAGGATCCTCGTCTTCAACAACATTCACTTTCTTGTTGTCATTTCTACCATATGGCTTAGAGTGATATGGTTTATACGAGGATTCTGATTTCCTGTTGGTTGATTCATAGGTTGAGGTGGAATTCATCCTCTCTTGCATCTTCTTATCATCCTCCAAGCGAATATATCTCAAGGCCCTGTTACGAGCTTCGTCGAGATTCCTGCAGGGATTCATTACAAGATCCTGATAAAACTGAGAATCTTTTTGTAATCCCATCTTAAAAGCCTGCACAGCTGTTGCAACATCAAGATGTGGGATATCCAAGGATTCCCGACTAAAGTTGTTCACATAATCCTTCAAGGATTCCTGAGGCCCTTGAGTTATCCTGTAAAGATCACTGGTTAGTTTCTCAAAACTCTGGCTGCAAGAAAACTGACTATTAAATAAATTAACCAAATGAGCAAACGAAGTAATTGAGTGAGGAGGAACATTTAACACCCATTTTAAGGCTGATCCTGTCAAGGTAGAACCAAAACCCTTGCAGAGACATGCTTCCTTGAGATCTGGAGGGATAGGGTTGATCTCCATCCTTTCCATATACTGGGCGATATGCTCTTCAGGATCCGTGGTTCCGTCATAGAGTTTCATGTTGGGGGTTTGAAATCTTTTCAGGATTTCAGCATCACAGATAGGATGCGCAAACCGGGATATCCTGTGACTGTCTTGGGACACTTCTGGAATCGGCTGGACCACCCCAGGCACATTGGATATCATGTCTTTCAGCTTTTGGAGTTCTCTGGAAAATGTCGATGTCATACCTGCATCCTGCAAAGATCCAACACCATTAGTAGTAAGAGTGTTATTATTATTAGATACATTACCAGTCTGGGGATTCTTGCCATAACCTGAAGCATATCCTGAGCTTCTCACGGTTGATACTCTTATTGAAGAGGGTATCTCAGGAGTATGATTCTGGGAATGACTTGGCACGATATTCCCCCGATTATCCTCAGTGTAAACTGTAGAACTGAAGTTCAAAGCCCTGGGTTGCAAGGGAGTGACAGTTTCTTCAGCAGGCCTACTTGGGCTGGATTTCAAGAGTTGTATCTCTCTCATCTGCATCCGATTAGTTTCCTGCTGCTGCCTCATCTGTTCCTGTACACTACCAAACAAATTCAGAATTTCGTCATTAGAAGCCAAAACAGGACCAGATCCCTGGGCACTGGGAGCGGGGATAACATCCCGAGCCACATGACTTTCAGCTCCTTGTGAAGAGGCTTGCATTCTTGGAGGAGGATGTGGAAGCACCGAACCAATTGTTGCAGAGGTTGTAGCAGACATGGTGGAAGAGCTCATGTTTGATCTCGAGGTCATTGAAAACAATGTAGCAAAAAGTTTTGAGAATAGAAAACCAAGTAACGATTTTACAAAAAGTTTTAGTAGAAATAGCACCACTTGCCCCACGTTGGGCGCCAAATTGTTTTGGTCAAAAATTACCGAAGCAATTAAGTGATCAAATTAGTTAAGTGAGGTAGTGTGCTAGAAATATGTGTCAAAAATATGTTGATTAAGTTGTTTGTAAAAACAGTTTTCAGGATACGGCTCAGGATACAGAGCTGTATCTATGATCAAACAATGAGCAAAAAATGTAAGGGGTGACACGAGATATACGAGGAAAGCCCTTGATCAATCTAGATCGCCGGCATAAAACCTCGGGAGCTGACAATCGCAGCTGCCTTGTTCTTCTATTACTTCGAATATCAGGATACAGTGCAGGATATGATGCGGATCAACTAGGTGTTACAATATAATTTGAGTACAAGTGTTGGTGTGTAGTGATTGCTAGTAACTAGAGAGTAAAGTGTGCGAATGAAGTGAGTGCCTTAACTTGATCCGATCATACTATTTATAGCTAACCGAAAACAACTAACTTTCCTAATAAACCGAGATGCCCCGAATATTCCCAAGTAACCGTTGTAGTCCTGGTCTTTCGGGATCAACGTCTCTATTCCAACTGATTTGCCCGAGTCTTGGAGGAAGAAGTCTTCGTGAACGTTGGAGACTTGTAACTCTTAATCTGCACGTGATCAATTCAGTTAATATCAGGATATCGCACCAGGATGTTACCAATATCCTGATCCGGTATCCTGATCACAAGTAAACAATCAAAAGCAGAATATTAGTCAGGATATATATGCTCAGAAAATGACCCATAACAGTTACGGTTACGGATAATGCTAATAACCGAACCGAACCGTGCACACCCCTAGAGTAAACTACAATTTGAGTTTATGTGATTAACACCTATTGGCACGTTGAGTCTCATCTAGCAAAATTGAACAATCAAGTCATTGTGATTGTTGTTTTGAATCGATGATGTTCCTGCTCACATAATTAGTTGACTGACCATTAGTTGACCGGTGAAATGGCTAATTATATACCCTCATATAATTATTAAACTTAAAAAAATTAACTAGAACCCGACCCACCAACTTGATCCATACTCTATTTCGAATAAACCAAGAACAAGCATTCAAACATCAAACTTGTTTCAAGAACATCATACCCAGAAAAAAAACCCATAAGTTCTTGAGAGAAAAATCGATGAACATGAATAAACATCATAATCATCTAGACTCCTACAATAACTCCAAAAAAACCACAAAATCTTTAAAATTCCTTTTATCTTTCTAACAGTTGTTACTTATCTTCTTTGTTTACTAACCCTAAGGTAGCGTTCGTTTCATGGAATGGAATGGGATGGAATTGGGAAACTTTTCTTTGTAAAATTGATCTTGGTTGGGGGGGGGGGGGGAGGAATTTGAAATCCAATGAATTTCTTTAATCAATGAAATTTGTGACTATTTCAACATTCCATTCCATTCCTTCATTAGAGTGAAGGATTTCTAAGGAATGTTGAAATAGTCACAAATTTCATTAGAGTGAAGGATTTCAAATTCCTCCCTCCCCCAACCAAGATCAATTTTACAAAGAAAAACTTTCTAATTCCATTCCATTCCATGAAACGAACGCTACCTAAATATTTTTGACACCTGCACACTACAAAATCAGTTAAACATCATATTCTTCTTCATATACTACACATAAACAAAACAACCAATTACCACATCATTATCTCAATCAGATATGAACCCGACGTCGGTCAAAGAACCAGGAAATTAATGGTTAAAGAACAGTAGCAAAGTATCACATACCCCAATTTTTGGTGTAATTTCCACCTTGAACACAACCGATCTGATTAACATATCCAAAATTCTGATGTACATCTCTTGTTGCTAATCTGATCTCATAACAGCTCTTGTTTGAACCTTGATTACATCATATAGAGAAGAAGAGCTAGCCAGGTTGTAATCAGGTTAGGAAGCCCTTAATCAAATGTTGTTGAACCCGAAAACATGGTTGTCTTCGTTGGACTTGAGATTTGTTCCACGACGGCCAGTCGGACCTGATGTAGTGTAATATTCGTAGTTTTCCATTCGTTGTAATCTTGTACTTTTCATTTTCAAGTTTTGTAATCGTTGACATTTAGATCAATAAAAATCATTTGGAATGTTTACATATATTCTTTATATCATTTTACATAATTACATACGACTATTTACGTTATTTATACAATGATGCTTAACGTTGAATTTTTAGCATAAGATGACCAACAAAGCAACTTTGGGGACTAAAATTGAATTTTTTGAAAGATCAGAAGTCCTTGTGGACTGTATGGACCCCTTTCCAACCAGAAATTCGAGAACTTACCTTTTCACCCAACTTCCAACCACTTTTAATATTAACTCTAACCTAACCCGGATTCTGCCCTATAAATACAACATTTCTTTTTTTTGAACGGCCAACAAACTCAATCCCGAGCACTCTCGGAGCACCCACTGGACAAACGGAGTACTCCGAGAGTAACCCGAGTCCACCACCAATTCCGGGGAAAACCCGGTAACCCACCCGCCCGTAGGCACGATAGTGAAATTACCGGTAAAACCCGTTTGGCTCAAGGATCCAACCCAGGTTTCCCTGGGTCTCCTTTCACTGCCTACCAGTGCCTCACTCTGCACCAAGTGGGAGTCGAACCTGCATCTCTCAAGAGAAATGCAACTCTTCCACCACCTGATCTAGAGATCATTGGCAATACAACATTTCTAACACCCTTTTTCCCTTTACACACTCCATATTCACTCCCAAATCTCCTCTTTTTTTTGCATTTTTGAAAGATTGTCCAAAGTCAAAACCAAAAGGTTTGACTTCCAAATTTGTGCTTCTTTCTTTCATTTTCAGTTTAGTTATTGTTTGTACTTGAACTTATCATGAATCCAAGACCATAAACCTTCTATTTAATCCATAAACAAGAATGGTTACCCTCTAACTCTAACATTACTTCCAGCCCTTTACCAAACCAAAACACCACATTTGGACGTTCTTGTGTTACGATTGAGACTTGTAGAAGTGTACTTAAATGACCTAACACCTTACATTCATGTCTTTTGCTTATTTCTTCACTTTATGCATTGTTTGACCCATTTGGGTCAAAATTGCCAACACCAAGCCAAGATTCCAAACTAGCCGAATATTTGGATGTATTGTGTTAAGGTAGGCGCATGTAGTTGTTTAGGATGCAAATCCACCGTCTACACACTTACATGTGCAACTTGTAGCTTTTTCGTCATTTTTGCATATATTCTCAAACACCGAACCAGGATCCTATTAACCAAATGGATGGTGATTTCGTGTTATGATGAAACTCTTATGAGATTTATGGGAAGATATATCCTTGTTCTCATTTCTGAATTTTCTAGAATTTTTATCATTTTATATTAATTTTTACCATTTATAGGCATTATTATCACCTTACAATCTATTTAAAATCAACTAAAATATAATAAACTATTTTGGGCAGAAAATAAATATTAAAATTATAAAATTTTCAGTTCAAAATTTTATTATTATTTTTCCGGAATTTATATATTTAATTTTCATTGATCTACTATTATATTGACCTAGTTTTAAATAACATAAACTAGATATTTAATACTTTATAAAAAGAGGACTTTGAGTAATTTCAATACTTAGTATCCCTATATTAACTAGACGTTTTATACCATTTCATTCATAGTAGTTTTTCATATATAATCATACTAGTGGAGAACCCGCACGTTGCCGCGGAGTCGACAATACGGAACGTAAAATATATTTCAAACCTTAAATGATTAAAAAAGCATACATAAGTTGTGTGTGTATAAAATCACCCACGTCATGGGGTAATTTTTAATGGCTACATGGGTAATTTTCAACGACAAATTTAAGTTTAATTTAACTATTCCTGAAATAAAACAATTAGATAAAGATTAGACCCGATTTGACCAAATTGATTACATGTTCTTATTTAAATCCTCAGATTAACTTATTGAAATTGCCTTGCTCTCCTCGAATTGAAATCAACTTTGAGTCTCGCATACACCTTTTTGCCATCTTGCTTGCTTGGTCCTTGTCTGGTGCAACTTTGGTCACAAACACGATAAACAGAAGTCATTCCAAGAGTTGACATAATAAGCACATCACTTGTGGAATATGAAACTAAGTTATATAAGATATCTTAATTCATCAAAGTTCAAAAGATTATTTGAACATGATTAAGCGCATGAAAATTTAACTCTGTCCTTCTACATAATTAAGAGTTTAATTTTCTTAACATGATCACATGCTAAACAAAAATTACCTTCATTCTCCTTCTATTTAAATGGTGAAGCTGATGCAAGCCAATAACAAATACAACTCCTTGCATTCCTTACACAACCACATGATAAGAAAAGGATACAGTTATATATAATATTAAAAAAAGGCAACTTCAAAATGAATCCAAAGAAAAGCTAACTTTCATATATCCCCCCTTGTAATTGGTCTACTAAGTCCTAAGAAGAAAAAACTCTCATATGTAACTATAATGTCATAACTAGGGGTGGCAACAAAAACCCAACCATGATATTTTGGGTTATTTTGGGCCTTTTTAAAAAAGAAAATAAGTCAGAATGGGCTGAGAATTTAGTCAAGATGGGTTAGAATGAGTTTTAAAATACCCAACTAAATTTTAACATGGGTCAGGATGAGTTTTTAGCTATCTAACCCTAAATCACCATCTCCACTTCCTTCAACCGTCAATGGAAACCCTATCTCCCACCGCCCTCTTCCGCCTCGTACTTCCGTCCGCTCCAGCGTCTCCTCCACTTCTCGCTCCGTCACTCTCCTCTACCTCTCGCTTCCTCACGCTCAGATGCTCTGCTCAATCTCCAACCGCATCAGGTCAAAATTTATAAAACATTGATAGTTTTGGTATATTTGTTCAGTTCGTTCGTTGATTTGATGCTTTTGTTGATTGTTTTGAAAACATTGATAGTTTTGGTTAATTTGATCAGGTCGTTTGTTAGGTCAGTATGATTAGGGTGACGATTTTTTTAATTAGTTCGGTGTAGTTCACTTTCAATTAATTTGATTTTTTTAGTTACACTGGTGTTAAGTTGGTTAATCACTTGTTGTTTAAGAAGCATGAGTCTACGGTTAAGTTATGTGTTCGGATCGGGTGGGGATTGTTGTGGTTTGTTTACTGTGGGTTTGTTTTGGTTAGTTTGTTAGTTTCGGCTTTTCTGTTTGGTGGCATGATGTTGAGATGGATAGTGGAGGAACCGGTACAGGTAACGGAGAAGTTGATTTTTGATTATACAAAAGATACGCCTACGGCTTTTGTGGCGATAAGTTCTTGTCCAGAGTCGTCTGTTATAGTGCACAACAAAAAGAGCGAGATTGGGAGTTCTGTTGAATCACGGGTTATACCGTTTGATCATGAAGTGCAGGCGACTGTTTTTTTAACTCTGTCGGAATCTGATTACAATATAAATCTTGGGATTTTCAGGTGAGGGTGGATTTTCTGTCGAGTGATGGTAACGTTCTTGCAAGTACGAGGCAGCCGTGTATGTTGCGGTTTAAAAGTCAGCCGATTCGGCTTGTGTCAACTTTCTTGAAGCTGGCTTCTCTTCTGACTGGATATTCGTCAGAAACACACACGTTGGATATGAAGTTCAGAGGATATATTGAAAAAGACGTCCATACTTCCTGTTCAAGGGTCATCATTGAACAACGTGCAAAATTTGCAAGGAGGGGTGGTGTTCCTGAAATATATTCCGCGTCTTTGAAGATATAGTCTCGACTTCCTTTTGTAAAAAGGATGTTGTGGTATTCAAAGTGGTTGATATCCATGTGGATTAGCGTTACGATGTATATAATTGAATTGTTATTCACACTTCTATGTTGCCGGTCCATCATATTTCCATGGGAACAATCTTTGGGTCGTGATTTAGGTTCTTCAAATGACGGTGTAACTCACAACAAGCAGAACGCTTCAAGCTAGCTGCACTTGGAGATTCCGATACGATTGATCAACTTTTGTTCATGGTATGCAATCAAACTCTTGCTCTACCACGTATAATCTTGATGATTAAAAATGAAAAAAAAAGAAGTGTACTTCATGTGGTTTTTGTATTTTAAGATTCACTTGTGATGTATATATGGGATAATCAAGATTTGAAATTTTTAGCTTTTAGCTGCACTTGGATAGTCACATATGATCATCCATGTATCATAGGCATCTTGTATCATTTCCAATAATGTATGATGACACAAAACCAACGATAATAATAAAGTTTGAAACAGCAAAACAAGTACTTTAATTTAACATTTAACCGACTTAATAATAAAGTTTTGGTTAATTTGATCAGTTCGTTTGTTAGGTCAGTATGATTAGGGGCTGATGGATAATAAGTTCGGTGTAGTTCATTTTCAATTAAGTTGATTTTTTTAATTTTTTTTGAATTTTTTTATTTTTTTAGTTTTTCTGATTTTTTTTATTTTTTTTTTAAATTTTTGTATTTTTTTTTTAATTTTTAAAATTTTCAAATTTTTTACAATTTTTTTGAATTTTTTTAATTTTTCTGATTTTTTTTTAATTTTTTCTGATTTTTTTTTTATTTTTAGCCTATCATGACTGAAACCCATCTTGACCTAAACTCATCCTAACCCATTTCTAAATAAACTCATCTTAACCCAAACCCATCTTAACCCATTACCCAAACCTACCCAACCCACCCATTTTGCCACCTCTAGTCATAACGCTATAGGTTTAACTTTCATTTTCGGGCCAATACCATCCAAATGCATGCTTTGTTGTGGTGGAATACTAATTTTTCTTACCATTATCATCTCAAACAAATGAAAAGAAAGTAATTACCTCCCATTTGGCCAAAAATGTACTTTCATCAGAAGCTTTGTTCCCGGTTGTCGAATTCTGGGCCATGTAGGACGCAACTGGAAATAACCAATCAATAATGTTAAACTTAATAGCATACGTATATTTGTAATATATTTACTACCTTGTATATCGGCCAAACAGTTGGAAATTATCCTAAAATAGGATATGCATTACTTGTATATATTGGAACAAATGAATGAGAAGAGATCACAGAGAATTATACACAATTATCATTGCCTTCATGGTATCAGGCTAACCTTAATAGCTGCCGTCTCCATCTTCTGCCCCACTCCTCTTGTTCGATCTCTTCTCCCCAGCCTCTTTCCTCATCTAGTTCATCACCATGGAATCCAAACTCCATCCCGCCTCTACTGTATCCGATATCAAAAGTCTCATCCCAATTACTTTGGAGATGGAGACGAGCCAATACGCATCCTGGAGCGAGCTCTTCAAAATTCAATGTAGAACTTTTCTCGTCATCGATCACCTATCTCCCAAACCAGCCGAACCTTCCACTTCTTCCTCCCAAACCGGCGACAAAGACGACAAAGACAAGTCCACCCCGCCACCTCCCGAGTCCTCATGGGATCGTCTTGACGCTATCGTCTTACAATGGATTTATAGCACTATTTCTAACGACCTCCTTCACACTATCTTTAGGGGTGTTCAAAAATATCCGTATCCGAAAATCCGATCCGAAATATCCGAAAAAACGGATATCCGAAATTTCGGATATCCGAAATTCGGATATCCGAATTTTTCGGATTCGGATAGTTATTTTCAAAATTTTTGGATATTTCGGATATCCGAAATATCCGAAAATTTAATTTTCATTTTTTTCGGATATTTGAATATCCGAAAATATCCGAAAAATATCCGAAGTATCCGAAAATATCCGAAAAATATCCAAAAATATCCGAAAAATATCCGAAATATCCGAAAACTTATATTCGGATATCCGAAACTATCCAAAATATCCGTTTCCTAATATGAAAAAATAAAAAAAAATGAAATAAAAAGTTGGATTTTCGGATATCCGATTCACTATCCGAATCCGTATCCGAAATTTCGGATATCCGAATCCGAAATTCGGATATCCGAAATTTCAGATACGGATTCTGATAGTGAAATCTGGTATCCGAAAATTTCGGATATCCGAATTTTTGGATATCCGGTTTTGAACACCCCTAACTATCTTAAAGCCAAACACAACTGCATACGAGGCTTGGAAGACACTTGAAAACATTTTTCAAGACAACAAAAGCACTCGTGCTATTCATCTGCTACAAAAGTTCTCCAACACCCGCCTAAATGGTTACCCAAACATGTCTGCCTATTGTCAACAGCTAAAGGTCCTAGCAGATCAACTGGCCAATGTTGGATCCCCGATCGACAACGAACGTTTAGTCCTACAATTACTCTCCGGGCTCAATGAACAGTATGAAGGAATTGCCACTATCATTCAACAACAAGATCTGCTACCGACTTTCTATGATGCCCTTTCCAAGTTGATTATGGTTGTAAGTCGCAAAGCCGAACAAGCCCTCCACACGGCACAAGCCGCAGGTACTGCCCTCAACATGAACACCTCTCGCCCTCCACAGAATACTCATGTTACAACTGATTCTCGGTCCACTGTTGCACCTGATTACCGGACCGACGGTTCGGATCGGAATCGGGGGCGAGGCCGATCTTGCGGCAGAGGTCGTGGGCGTGGCAACAATGGCCGCGGTAGAGGCAATCGCTCGACAGGTAATGGTTTTCCTCCACAATTTGGGTGGCCAGCTTGGTCCACCAATTCCCCACCTTGGGCCGCCAATCAGTGGGCTGACCCACCTCACAACCAGTGGTCGACGTGGGCTGTACCACCTTGCCCATACCCGACAACAAAGCCGCGAAATAATAACCCCGGTAGCAATGGTATTATGGGCCCACAACCCAATCAGTCTCCTAACACGGCTCAAGCTCACAACACGGCCTACACCCCGATAGACATTGAATAGGCGCTTTACACTATGAATCTTAATCAACCGGATCTAACTCTCTACATGGATACGGGCGCCACAGGTAACATGACAAACAATGGCAATAATTTTCACTCTTCTTTTTAATGAGAGCATGTTACAACACATAATTGTTGGAAATGGATCCACCATCCCGGTCGTTAGACATGGCAGTCAAACCTTACCACCACCCTTCCCCCCCCCCTTTATACTTAAAGATGTCCTATACGCACCTAAACTACTCAAAAACTTAATCTATGCGCGTCGTTTTACTACTGATAATTCTGTGTCTGTTGAGTTTGACCCGTTTGGTTTTCTTGTGAAGGATTACAAGACCCGGATCCCTATCCTCCGGTGCAACAGTAGCGGTGACTTATATCCACTCATTCTTGGATCCGGGAGCTCCATCACACCTTCCGCCTTTACAGCTATTTCATCTTCCCTTTGGCACCAAAGACTCGGTCACCGGGCCAAGCTTCCTTACATTCGCCGAAACGGTCATCTTTTATTAATTTTAAAAACTTGAATAAACATGTTTGTTCTTCTTGTGTTTTGGGAAACAGTGTTAAAGTTCCGTTTGCTAGTTCTAATACTCGTACTTATTCACCGTTTGACATAATACATAGTGATTTATGGACGTCGCCCATTTTGAGCTCTGAAGGGCATCGGTATTATGTTTTGTTTTTAGATGACTTGACCAATTTTTTGTGGACCTTTCCCATCTCTAAGAAGTCACAGGTTTTTTCCATTTTTTGTCATCTACATAAACTAATTGAAACCCAATTTTCCCGAAAAATAAAATCGTTTCAATGTGACAATGGAAAGGAGTATGTTAACACTTCCTTCAACCAATTCTTTACCCAACATGGAATCATTTTTCGCTTGTCATGCCCTCACACCTCTTTTCAAAACGGTAAAGCTGAACGACAAATCCGTAGTATTAATAATATGGTCCGAACCCTCCTCGCACATGCGTCCCTCCCCAACATTTTTTGGCACCATGCCCTTAAACCACCACTTACCTTACCTGCTCAACATCTTACCCAATAAACAATCTAAACCCCACACACCGACCGAACTCTTATACCACCGCACACCGACCGAACTCTTATACCACCGCACACCGACCTATGATCATTTACGTGTGTTTGGCTGCTTATGCTATCCATTGATCCCTTCAACTTCCATTCACAAACTGGACCAACGGTCCTATCCTTGTGTCTTTCTCGGATATCTGCCCACCCATCGGGGATACAAATGCTTCAACTTGAACACCAAGCAAATTATAGTTTGTCGTCACATTGTGTTTGACGAAACAACATTCCCATTTGCAAACACCATACCAGCCAACCCATCTTCCAGTTAAGACTTTCTCACAACCCCCCTTCACCCACAACTATGGTCACACATTGCTCCTACACCTGCTAGTCATGACCATCTTCCTAACCCCACCCCTTCATCCACCACCCAAACACAACCGGCCCAACCCAACTCACAGCTGGCCCACTCACCGCCCACAGCCCAATCTCAGCCGGCCCACATCGGCCACCCCTCAATCCCCCCATTTCTCCTCGTCTCCTCTGACCTCGGCCCACCATAAATCTCTGGCCCATTTCCCTTCGGCCCAACCAACTTCCCCAATCTCTACAACCCACTCTCATCACTCTCCCTCCACCCAAGCGCCTCCCGTTCGTACCATGCATCTTCTGCTCCTATCACCCAAGCGCCTCCCGTTCGTACCATGCATACTCGCGCTATGGATGGCATCCGTAAACCAAAACGTCATCTCAATCTTCATACTTCCATAGTTATCCCTATACCCAAGAACCCTGTTGATGCCTTGTCCATACCGGAATGGCATAATGCCATGACCAAAGAGTTTCATGCTCTTATTAAAAACGAGACGTGGGAATTAGTGCCCCGCCACCCTAATATGAATATTGTCCGATGCATGTGGTTATTTAAACACAAGTTCAAGTCTGGCGGCACTTTAGAACGATACAAAGCCTGACTAGTGTGTGATAGGAGATCTCAACAAGTGGGTGTCGATTGCAGGGAAACCTTCAGCCCGGTTGTCAAACCCGCAACGATACGAACAGTGTTATCCATTGCTCTTTCACAGTCATGGCACATTCACCAGCTTGATGTCACAAATGTGTTTCTACATGGTAATCTTCACGAAACTGTCTACATGTATCAACCGATGGGCTTTCGTCACTAGGGTTTTCCGGATCACGTGTGTCGATTAAAGAAATCGCTCTATGGTCTAAAACAGGCACCACGTGCATGGTATCAACGGTTCACCGACTATGTCCTATCTTTGGATTTTCATCAAAGTAAGTGCGACGCCTCTCTGTTCACTTTTTATCGGGGTAAAGATGTGGCTTTCCTGCTCTTATATGTTGATGATATTATTCTCGTCACTTCTTCGGATCGGCTGCGTCATCGCCTCATGACTTTACTTGCACATGAGTTTGCCATGAAAGATCTTGGCCTGCTTAGTTTTTTCCTCGGCATTGCTGTTTCTCGGACAAACGACTCTATGTTCTTATATCAGCAAGGTTACGCTCGTGACATCATTGAACGGGCCGGGATGACAACTTGCAAACTTGTATCCACACCGGTTGACACAAGCCCAAAGCTCAGCTCTTCTTCGGGCGAAGATTTTCATGACCCGACTTTGTATCGGAGTCTCGCAGGGGCTTTGCAATACTTAACGTTTACCCGTCCAGACATTAGTTACGCGGTACAACAAATTTGCATTCATATACACTCTCCGAAGACTGATCATTGGAATGCTCTTAAGCGTATCATTCGTTACATTCAGGGCACAGTCTCCTTTGGTCTCACGCTTGGTCCTTCCACGTCTGTCGGCTTACTTGCATATACCGATGCTGATTGGGCGGGTTGCCCCGACACGCGTCGTTCAACGAGTGGTTATTGCATATATTTGGGTGATAATTTAATTTCATGGTTGTCCAAAAGACAGCCGACGATTTCTCCTTCTAGTGCCGAGGCCGAATATCGGGGTGTCGCCAACGTTGTTGCCGAGATTTGTTGGCTACGAAACTTGTTACTGGAATTACAATGCCCGCTTACACGTGCTACTCTCGTCTATTGTGATAATGTCAGTGCAATTTATTTAACAGGGAACCCGGTGCAACATCAACGCACCAAGCACATTAAACTTGACATCCACTTTGTGCGCGAGCAAGTTAAACGGGGAACCATTCGGGTCCTGCATGTTCCGTTTAGATACCAGATTGCGAACATTTTCACCAAGGGTCTCCCGCGTGTGTTGTTTGATGACTTTCGGTCTAGTCTAAGCATTCGGTCACCTCCCACTTCGACTGCGGGGGTGTAATAGCATACGTATATTTGTAATATATTTACTACCTTGTATATCGGCCAAACAGTTGGCAATTATCCTAAAATAGGATACGCATTACTTGTATATATTGGAACAAATGAACGAGAAGAGATCACAGAGAATTATACACAATTATCATTGCCTTCAAAACTAAACAATGTAGTCTTTTGAAAGAAAAATCATCTCCATTAATAACATCTTAAAAAAATTCATCAGTCCTTAGCCATTCAGTCATCAACATGAACATGGATCTAAATAGCATTTCCAGTTAACTATTGTCAATCATATCAAGATCCATTAAAGAATATTTCACACAATAGTCTAACGAACCTGGGTAGCAAAAAACCGTTTACCAAATTCATATTAAAGACTAATTCGGATTAAAAAATTGTGCATATAGACAGTTTACCATCTCTTTTAACAATCTAAACGTGACTTTATAAACTATCCTGGCTAGCAAAAAACATATTCGGATTATAAGATGTTTCTCTTTCTTTCCAGCACGCCATTTAAATAGATCAACCCATAAACTGGCATGTGAATCCAAGAAACAATATAAATATCACATTCTGAAGCAATGCTATTCCATTATGAAAACTAGGATTAAAGATTAACCTAATAAATTTAGTGAATCAAGATCCTGTTGGAAATTTTAGTGAAAATGGGTTTTTCACTAAATATTTTAGACATCAATAATATTTATATATGTGTTGTATAAATAATTATTTATGGGTTTGTGTTCAAACTATGTCCAAATAGAGCTAAGATGAATGAGATATCGAAGCTTGAAGTTGTATGTTTGGAACAAACAAAGATGAGAAAAATGGATTGAGATTTGTCACCTTGTCCCACATAGGTGGGAGGATAAAACTTAAAGTGGTATATAAGGAGGAGCACTTCTTGTAAATTGTTTCCTTAAAGGCAAACACTAGTGGGGACCAAAGGGTGCATCGCACCAGCACACATACGCACGTGACATGGGCAATAGGACAAATGTGGTGCACTTTGAACTTCGCACACCGCCCTTGTATTTTTGCCCATGAGCGCATGGTCAGATACATGGCGAGTCCGCTTATGGCGCACCTTGGGTGGCGTATGTGGATGCCAAGGCATGTCGCATGTCGTTACGGCGCGAGCTCCTTAGGCGCATGGCGCACATCATTGGTGCACCAGTGGGTGACTTTGGTGGATGATGTGGCGCAGGCCTCTCAGGCGCACAAAGGATGCAAGTGGCGCACGAGTTTGGATGGCGCATGACCAGGTGGCATCCTGGTATGCGTAGTGGCATCCGTGTGGCGCGCGACTCCATATGGCGTGGCGTGAGATCCTGGCATGCGCAGCGACTTCCAATTAGCGTGTGGCGCAAGAAGGTGTGTCTTCGTGAAAGCGCAGTGCAGGTTCAACTAAGGCGCACCTGCATGCGCGTCGACCGGTCAAACCAGTCTACTTACTAGAGAGTTAATGTTAGACGGTTTCCACTAGTGCCATAAGTTGAATGGCAGTTTTCTTTTACTACCACTTAATATCCATTAATATAGAGTTTAAACCCTCTTTTATTACAATATTAATTATCTTGTTAATTACAAGATTAATTATCTTGTTAATTATAAGATTAATGATCTTTTTATGATAATCATTAAGAGGGTTGAATGTGTCTATGCATCTCATTATAAAATGAATATGGTTTATTCATTTGAGAATAAGAAGAAAAATAGACACAACAAATTCGTCTTTTTGTTCCATGGAAATTTAGAGAGGAGCACTCTCTAAATTATTCTTTTCTCAACTTCATATTTTCCTAAGTGTATGAACACCAAATTATACCAGGTGCTATCTCGGGCATGAGAGTCATCTCCGGCAGTACACATACTGTTCCGGTTGTTGTACCCTGGGAGACAGAACCGTCTGAGAGGAGGCACAGAATCTGTTTTTAGGGAAGCGTGTTGAACACGTGCCTCAACCAAAACCGTCAACAATTTTGCTTGTCTTGCAGCGGAGTTTCGATCTCGTAGGTGCGGTTGAAGTTTCAAAAGACGTCGACTTGAATCAAGATTGGTACAATTAAATTGTATATTACATTTATTTATTTAGTTTATGTAACTGGTATTGTACTAGTAGAATTTCCCACAAATAACGAGAGTCTCGTTATTATATATTTTGTAATATATTTTATTAAAAAGTGAACCTAGTTCATACAATCTTAAAACAGACTTTCGTGAAGATTGTTGCTACAATCTTAAATCCCTTCTCTACGAGGATTTAGGTTCACGAAAGTTAAAATTTTAATTGTGATTTTGCTAAAATCTTATAATTTTTTTGGGAAATATATATGTAGTACAAACGAGCCGGATTAATTTTATGATTGGAGTACAATCTTTAATCCGAACACCGTGTTACAAATACGAACGTTTTGATTCAACTTTTGGAGTTCATGGTTTTTGTTCGTGTTTAGTTAAAACCGAACCATATACAAAATAATATATATTTCAATAGGTTTTTGAAATACTAATTTTCTAATGAGCGTGTTAGAAAACTTTATTTTGTAACCCCTTACAAAAGAGTTTGTAACGTTTAATTTCTTAATAATAAGCTTTTAGTAACCATAATTGATATATTAATGTTGGTTTTTAAAAGTCTTAAATATTTATATTTTCTAATGAGAATATTAGAAAGTAATTATTTTAACAAGTTTTAATATTTTCTAACGAGCGAGTTAGAAACGTTGATGCTTGAAGAATAACAAGATATAAAATTTTTTTATATCTCTAACGAGCGTGTTAGAATTTTATAGAATAATAAGTTTTAATATCATCTTTTATATCTAATGAGCGTGTTAGATACGATGATTGTGTAGAACTAACTTGTTAAAAAAAGATTAGATTTCTAACGAGCGTGCTAGAAAATATACGTTTAGATTTTCTAACGAGCATGTTAGAAAATATTATTATTTCAAATAATTACCGACGAGCGTGTTGGAGACAATTATTTTGGATAATAAACCTTGTAATGGTTTCGTCTAAACTCTTAAATTTCTAACGAGCGAGTTAGAAACGGATTTTTTCCACATGCGCTTAAACGATTTTTATTTGTTTAATTCTAATGAGTGTATTAGAAATAATTTATAATTTTTTTATAAACTTCGAAACAAATTTTGTAATCGATTATTTCTAACGAGCGTGTTAGAAACAATTTAAAGAGTATGATAGTTGTTTATTTCTAACAAGCGGGTTAGAAAACGTTTATTTTATGTAAACCAAAAACGGCTTATGGCAATAAATAATCGTTTAATTTTCTAATGAGCGTATTAGAATTAGTTTATCTTATAACCAACTATTTTAACGATTTGCAATTGTTAATTTCTAACGAGCGGGTTAGAACCGGGTTAACTATGATAAACTATTTAAGATGATTTCTAATCGTTTTATATATTTTCTAACGAGTGTGTTAGAAAAGATTTGTGTTGATTTCTAACGAGCGTGTTAGAAAACGTTCATTTAAATAAACCAAAAGTGAATAAATGTATTCGTTTTATTTCTAACAAGCGCATTAGAAACGGTTTACTTTATAAAAACCAAATATTTTGAATGTTTGTTCAACATTTAAATTCTAATTAGCATATTAGAATTGGTTATCATACAAACCACTAATTTTAACGATTGATAATCGTTATTATCTAACAGCGGTTAGAAATGGTTTGAATATGATAACCCATTTATTAAAACGATGTGTATTCGTTTTATTTTCAAACGAGCGAGTTTGAAATTGTTTTATTCAATAAAATATTATAAGGTTTATTGTATTGATTTGTAATCAAAACATAAATATATAGTTTAATATTAAAACACTTGCAAAAACGAGAAATGTTTTGAACGAATAAAACATGTCTTTGCGAATTATAAGTGATTCGATACTTCCACGAGAAGTATAACGTCTTGAACCATATAATAGTCTTGGAAAGACTATTTTGTGAAAAACAACTCGATGTTGTTATAGACATAATAAGTTGCTTAACTACTTGCGACTAGTTAATTGTAAACAACTTTATATTTTGGACAACTTGTGATTATTCAAGTTTAGAGTTCCAAGATGAGGGAGTACCTCAAAACATGACACCGAACAAAATAATTGCGTTTATTTCGGTCAAAAGTGTTGAAGATAATAACACTTTGGCATTTGATGTTTAGACATCTTTAGTGTATCCGTTTTATTTTTTGTCCACTTTTATTTTATTATAAATGATAGACTATCGTTTGGGTTTATTTCACATAAACAAATGGTTTAAATATAATAAAAGATAAATATTTATTTTGGACTACTAATAATTTGTCAAAATGATACACATTTTGGTACAAAGTGTAAAAAGTAATTTACACAAACACAACGAGCGGGTTGTGATCATGACTTACGTAATAAGTCACAAATCAAACATCAAATGCATATCAGCGTCGTAAGAAACGTGGTGAATCGTCTGAGATGAAATGCACGAAAACGAGATATGTTATCTAATGTTGAGAGCAACAACATGGAAATGCACATGTGAGTTTTTCATAGAATATAACATATGAAAGAAATATATGTTATTATTTTAAATGGTTTTAATAAATTTAGAAAATTTATTAATGGAAATTTACAATAGTGATGGACTTGTAGATGCTTCTACCACCATCAATGGTGTTTAAACTATGTGGAGGCTTGGTCCTCAAATTTGGGAGAGTATCCCAATACATGGTATTAATGAAACAACAACGTAAATGTATATATCACTATAGGCATACGTGAATGTCTTGTTCTTGAGAGTCAATCTAATTGACTATATCTCAAGACTCAAGTGATTTTATACAAAGATCTTTCATCAAAGTGACTTGGATTAAGACTTATGTTTAAGTCTTTAGGAAGTCAATGATAAGGCTTGGAGATAAAAGGCAAACGAGTTATGATCCTAATGGATGAAGTTAACTATGGTTTTGAGGCCTTCCTAAAACCGATGGTTTTGGAATGGTGAAATAAATTCATTATGGTGTCTAAACTGAGAAACGAATGTTCGGAAGAGATAGTGCGTTATCTCTTAAGGCTGTGAAGAATCAGAATGATGCATCTTCTGTTCACATGCTAGAGTATTGTGGTCTAAAGCATGCTAGACTAATACTTGTTAATTTATATGCTCGACGGAGATTAAATTAACTTTAAACATTCAAAATATGTGATGACACAAGAACGAATTTTTTGCTAAAACAAAACTATAAATATAAATTCATAGTTAATTAAAATGCAAGCAATGTGGGGGGAGGAGTCATTTAAGAAACAAACCCTTTAGGGTATTAAAAAATGGTAGTTGAGAAGTTTTCTCCAACTCAAAATGAAAGGGAGAATCTTTCATCACCCCATTTGGATGCTATCCAAATTACACTTAAATGTGGGGGTGACTTGCATTTGTATGAAAAAATGGTAGTTGAGAAGTTTTCTCAAACTCGAAATGAAAGGGAGAACCTTTCATCACCCCATTTGGATGCTATCCAATTACACTTAAATGTGGGGGTGACTTGCACCTGAATGTGGAAGGTTTGGAAATAAGGATTTTAGAAATCCTAATATATATTGCATACACATGACCAAGTGGAGTACACAATGGTTATATGGAGTCAATCGAGTAGATTAGACTCGAATGCCAATTGGTTAGATTCAAAATCTAGTAAGATGTCAGTCATTACACACCAAAGGCATGAATTGAGTGTCATGTCATTCTAAAGAAAAGGTACATATCTGGATCCAAGTTGAGATCACGAGTTATAAGTCTTATGAATCGACTAAAAGGCAAAAGTGACTAGCAAGTCAAGAAACACGTTAGAACAACTGATCTCAATTTAAATTGTCGTTGGTGACTTAGCGAAGTCAAATATAATTTTGGATCCAACAACCAGTGGGTTGATAAGAGATCAGGTTGTGGAATGAGACTAAAGCCCATGGAAAAGAGACATGAGGGAAACCTAACCTAGTTGACTGGAGATCCAAAGATCTAGGTTCAATAGGACAACTTAATCATGAACCGAAGGGTAGTCACTGTGGGGGCATAGCTAATATATATGTTTATATATAAGCTAGTGTATATGTTCATATATCCCCCTAAAACTATAAAAGGGTGTTTAAATACGTCCTAGTCCATTCCTATAATATTTAGTGACATTGTTATGAGGCTAAGCATAATATATGGCTAATTGATTTATGGAAATCATAGTAAGCCATAATGCTTTTAATGATTCAAAGGAATCACCTATGTGAGAGAGAATTAGGGTCGCTTCGAATGGCTTTTTTGGGTGCGCAATCCTAGAGCTCTCGCAGAACCAGGCTAGTGTTCCAGGACCATAATAGGACACGATAATGAGGAGATGGCCCGGCTAGGGAAAGTATTGTGTGAATGTATATTGTCGTTTACACGAATGGGGGGTTGTTCAAGGACATCACGTCTACAAAACCCTAGTTAGCTAAGTATGCTTCACAAAGGAAGGTTCAAAGGCAAAACCTACCTATCCTGCAATACTCGACTGTCGAGGTTTCATCGGGGAATTTTGTGTGTTTATCGATCTCCATTCATGTGGGGGATTGTTTGAAATTTTAGTGAAAATGGGTTTTTCACTAAATATTTTGGACATTAATAATATTTATATATGTGTTGTATAAAAAATGATTTATGGGTTTGTGTTCAAACTATGTCCAAATAGAGCTAAGATGAATGAGATATCGAAGCTTGAAGTTGTATGTTTGGAACAAACAAAGATGAGAAAAATGGATTGAGATTTGTCACCTTGTCCCACATAGGTGGGAGGATAAAACTTAAAGTGGTATATAAGGAGGAGCACTCCTTGTAAATTGTTTCCTTAAAGGCAAACACTAGTGGGGACCAAAGGGTGCATCGCACCCGCACACATGCGCGCGTGACAAGGGCGATAGGCCCAATGTGGTGCACTTTGAACTTCGCACACCGCCTTTGTATTTTTGCCCATGAGCGCATGGTCAGATACATGGCGGGTCCGCTTATGGCGCACCCTTGGGTTGCGTAGGCGGATGCCAAGGCATGTCGCATGGTGTTAAGGCGCGAGCTCCTTAGGCGCATGGCGCACATCATTGGCGCACCAGTGGGTGACTTAGGTGGATGATGTGGCGCAGGCCTCTCAGGCGCGCAAAGGATGCAAGTGGCGCACGAGTTTGGATGGCGCATGACCAGGTGGCATCCTGGTATGCGTAGTGGCATCCGTGTGGCGCGCGACTCCATATGACATGGCGTGAGATCCTGGCATGCACAGCGGCTTCCAATTAGCATGTGGCGCAAGAAGGTGTGTCTTCGTGAAAGCGCAGTGCAGGTTTAACTAAGGCGCACCTGCATGCGCGTCTACCGGTCAAACCAGTCTACTTACTAGAGAGTTACTGTTAGACGGTTTCCACTAGTGCCATAAGTTGAATGGCAATTTTCTTTTACTACCACTTAATATCCATTAATTTAGAGTTTAAACCCATTTTAATTACAATATTAATTATCTTGTTAATTACAAGATTAATTATCTTGTTAATTATAAGATTAATGATCTTGTTTATGACAATCATTAAGAGGGTTGAATTAGTCTATGCATCTCATTATAAAATGAATATGGTTTATTCGTTTGAGAATAAGAAGAAAAATAGACATAACAAATTCGTCTTTTTGTTCCATGGAAAATTAGAGAGGAGCACTCTCTAAATTATTCTTTTCTTTTTCTCAACTTCATATTTTCCTAAGTGTATGAACACCAAATTATACCAGGTGCTATCTCGGGCATGAGAGTCATCTCCGGCAGTACACGTACTGTTCCGGTTGTTGTACCCTGGGAGACAGAACCGTCTGAGAGGAGGCGCGGAATCTGTTTTAAGAGAAGCGTGTTGAACACGTGCCTCAACCAAAACCGTCAACAATTTTGCTTGTCTTGCAGCGGAGTTTCGATCTCGTAGGTGCGGTTGAAGTTTCCAAAGACATCGACTTGAATCAAGATTGGTACTATTAAATTGTATATTACATTTATTTATTTAGTTTATGTAACCGGTATTGTACTAGTAGAATTTTCCACAAATAACGAGAGTCTCGTACTCTCGTTATTATATATTTTGTAATATATTTTATTAAAAAGTGAACCTAGTTCCTACAGATCCAAAGAATATTCAGTAATCTTACCTGGTCAGAACGCCTCTTGGATTCGAGCAATGGCGAACAAGAACATGTCACCTTCTTCCTCCTTGGGAAACCCTAATCGAATACCCTTTTTTGCTCGTGGTTGACGACCATCCAAAGTTCAGCGTAATGTTCACTGTACCTGTAAACGGCCGGAAAAGTTTGCATCTGACTTCCATTGGCAAAAGGATATATCACGATTAAGTTGAAATGACTGGTCAATCGGAGTGTTTAGGTTCCATTGGCATTGAATTGAAGGATTTCACCAAACGCCGATTCAATGCTCTCATCAATTGAATCATTAATCTTTACTCAGGGGCAAATCAATTGCAATCGACATCATCAACTGAAACGCTAATCTTTAATTTGCTCTCAACATTGAAACCTCTTTTTTGAAGTAGTCATTTAAGGAGGGAATAATCAGGAGCAATGGATGAAAAATGGGGAAATAAAGCATGACCTTTGAGATAGCGTCTTAAAATTGAAAGGGAAATTACATTTCTATCCATAGGAAATGCTTTATGTAGGATATTATAAATAATATATTTAAATGATTATTTACACCACTATACTTAAATATTTTTTATTTAATTGTTTTTATGAGGATTTATTCTTCCATACATAAACATTTTTCGTTTAATCATTTTTATGAGGATTTATTCTTCCTTTTTACCTTTGCATT
>JARYGA010060731.1:40798-84100 GCA_030545235.1 Helianthus tuberosus
CTGTCTGGATTACTGCCTCTGCTCCAAATACTAAGGAAAATGGGGTTTGCCTAGTAGCATTCTTCACGGTTGTTCTATCAGCCCATAGGACAAATGGTAGTTCTTTTGCCCATCTTCCCTTCTTAGCTCCAAGTCTCCTCTTCAAATTGTTGACAATTATCTTGTTTGAGGATTCTGCTTGTCCATTTGCTTGAGGATGTACCGGAGTGGACGTGATCATTTTGATTCCCCAACTCTTGCAAAAGTCAGTAGTCCTTTTACTTATAAACTGGGATCCATTGTCACAAATGATTTCAGCTGGTACTCCAAATCTGGTCAGGATATTCCTCTTTATGAAGGATACTACTTCTTGGTCTCTAACTTGAACAAATGCTTCAGCTTCAACCCACTTAGAGAAATAATCAGTTGCCAGCATAAAGACTTTTCCTCCTGGAGCTTTTGGTAATTTCCCTACTATGTCCATCCCCCATTTCATTAATGGCCAAGGGGAAGCTATAGGATATAGTGGTTCAGCTGGTTGATGTAGTATGTTACCGTGCCTTTGACATGCATCACATCTTAGAGCATATTCTGTAGCATCTTTCTTCATTGTCGGCCAATAGTATCATGTTCTTAATACTTTTGAGAACAAGGACCTACCCCCAGTATGGTTACCACAATCCCCTTCGTGTATATCCTGAAGCACTTCCTTAGTTTCGGGATCCTCTAAGTACCTCAGATATGGTCCTGCGAGAGATTTCTTATACAAGACATTATTTATAATAGTGAATCATGATACCTTCATTCTGAAGGCCTTAGGATTCTCATCCTTTGGGATGTGTCCTTCCTTGAGATATCTTATAATTGGAACCATCCAGGACTTGGGATCCTTCTCAGGATACTCATCAGGATCCTGAATACTTAGTACTTCCTTATCCTGAGGATTCGTCGCAGGATATAAGATATGTAACATTGGTATTCGGGTTCCTTCCGGTATCCTGACTGATGATCCTAAATTTGCCAAGGCATCAGCTTCAGCATTATCCTCTCTTGGTACCTGTTCAAGTGTGAAAATATCGAAATATCCTGCTAATTTTTTGAGAATTTCGAGATACTCGATTAATTTCTCGCCTTTAACTGCATATGATCCCTTAAAATGATTAGTAATTAACAAGGAATCGACATATACTTGCAAATTTTTAATATTCATATTTTTAGCCAACCCTAATCCTGTAATTAAAGCCTCATATTCTGCTTCATTATTAGTAGCAGGGAATTCACATCTAATAGCCTAGGATAATATGTCCCCCTGTGGCGATTTTAGTAGTATACCTAAACCTACACCACTTACATTAGATGCACAATCAGTATATAATGTCCAGGATTCTAAGTTTTCTCCTAGCTGCTGTACTTCTAAGTCTACTTCATTTTGAATGTCACTACTGAAATCAGCCACAAAGTCAGCTAAAGCCTGAGACTTTATAGCATTTCTAGGCTCATAAACTAAATCATAGGCACTTAATTTTACTGACCACTTAGCGATCCTACCCGAAATCTCGGGTTTCCTAAGCACGTTCTTAACAGGATAATTAGTTTTAGCATGAATCCTATGTGTCTCAAAATAATGTCTAAGTTTTGTTGATGCCATAACTATGGCTAATATCAATTTTTCTAGATGAGAATATCTAGTTTCAGCATCTAATAAACTTTTACTAACATAATAGACAGGATATTGTTGACCTTCATGGTCCTTTATAAGAACGACACTTACAGCATTCCCTGATACTGCGAGGTATAGGGACAGTGGTTCACCATTTTCAGGCTTCATCAATAGAGGTGCAGTTGAGAGATATTGCTTCAAATCCTGCAGGGCTGCTTCATGCCTCTCTTTCCATTCGAACTTCTTGTTTTTCTTCAGGATATCATAAAATTCCTTGCATTTCTCAGAGGATCTTGAGATAAATCTGTTCAATGCTGCTACTCGCCCTGTTAACCGTTGAACATCCTTCATATTTGAAGGTGATTTGATATCCAAGATAGCTTTAATCTGCTCCGGGCTTGCCTCTATTCCTCTTTTAGTCACCATATATCCTAGAAACTTTCCTGCCCCCACTCCAAAATGGCACTTGGCATGATTCAGTTTCATATTGTACTGGTCCAGGATATCAAATGCTCCTTTAATATCCTGGAGATGATCCTAAGCCTTCTTGGATTTGACTACCATATCGTCAATGTACACCTCCATGGTGTCCCCTAGTTTGTCTTTAAACATCATGTTCACCAATCTCTGGTACGTTGCACCTGCATTTTTCAAACCAAAAGGCATAGCAGTATAACAGTAAATACCTGTTGGTGTCATGAAAGCAGTATCCTCCTGGTCTGAAGGTTCCATTTGGATCTGCTGGAATCCTGAGGATGCATCCATGAAGGTTAACATCTCATGACCGGCAGTGGCATCCACCATCGAGTCTATATGAGGCAGAGGGAATGGGTCTTTAGGACATGCTTTGTTCAAGTCTGTGTAATCTACACAAACTCTCCATTTCCCATTCTTCTTTTGAACCACGACCACATTTGCTAGCCATTTGGGAAATTTGACTTCCCTGATCATCTTGGACTTCAATAGTCTTTCAACCTCTTCTTGAATATTTATGTTTCGTTCTGGAGCAAACTTCCTTCTCTTTTGCTGGATAGGCTTGATAGACCTGTCAATTCCAAGCTTGTGAGTTATAATATCCTTGGAAATACCTGTCATATCCTCGTGTTTCCACGTGAACGTCGACATCTTGCATTTTTTAAAATTAGTCAATTGATTTTCAATATCCTGAGGGATATTGGTTCCTATGAGCACCGAGATATCCAGATTATCCTGATCCAGGATAACTTTCTTTACATCCTGCGCCGAAGCCTCCATGATATCCTGGGCCCGCATCTTTAATTGCTATGCTCTATTAGGCTTGGTTGAGGATTTCATTGAGGATGAGTAACATTCCTTCGCCTCCTGCTGATCACTATCAACCTTGACAAGCCCCCAAGGGGTAGGGATCTTGATGCACTGATGATAAGTCGATGGCACAGCCTTCATATCATGGATCCATGGCCTGCCTAGTATGATGTTATAGCAGGATAAAGAGTCCATGACACAAAAGCGTTGCATTGAGTTGACCCCTTGAATATACACATGCAACTTTATCTCCCCTACGGTATTCCTAGTTCTCCACTGAAACCAACGAGCACAGTGGACTTCGAAGTAATGTCCATCGGAGATACATTCATCCTCTTCAATGTTTCCAGCTAAATTATGTTGACAGAGCTGCCATTATCCACTAATATCCTGCGTACAAAATGGTTAGCAACATATAACGTTATTACGAGAGCATCATGGTGAGGATCCTGGACAGTATCCCTGTCATCACTGTCGAAAGTGATCACTTTATCAGTTGTGAGGGTAGTCGTCCTGGCTGGCTTATCTCCCCTCTCAGCCTTAGCTTCCTTTGCATGTCTCTTGGCCGCAGAATACGAAGTCCCACAAATGTCGGATCCTCCTGAAATAAAGTTGATTATCTTGGCATCCGTATGAGGTGACGCTGCTCGTTCAGGATCCTTCTCAGTATCCTGACCCTTATTCTTCTTTCTTCCTAGGAGATCCTTCAGATATCCCTTGCTTAGAAGATAACTTATTTCCTTTCTTAGAGCAATGCAATCCTCAGTTACATGTCCGAAATCTTCATGGAAGGCACACCATTTGGATTTATCCTTCTAATCAGCTTTTTGTTGATTCTTTCGAGGCCACCTAGCTTTGTCTCCTAAACCCTGCATAGCATACATTAACTCAGGTATGTTAACAGAAAAGCAATATTCAGATAATTCAGGATATTCTTCAGGATCCTCGTCTTCAACAACATTCACTTTCTTGTTGTCATTTCTACCATATGGCTTAGAGTGATATGGTTTATACGAGGATTCTGATTTCCTGTTGGTTGATTCATAGGTTGAGGTGGAATTCATCCTCTCTTGCATCTTCTTATCATCCTCCAAGCGAATATATCTCAAGGCCCTGTTACGAGCTTCGTCGAGATTCCTGCAGGGATTCATTACAAGATCCTGATAAAACTGAGAATCTTTTTGTAATCCCATCTTAAAAGCCTGCACAGCTGTTGCAACATCAAGATGTGGGATATCCAAGGATTCCCGACTAAAGTTGTTCACATAATCCTTCAAGGATTCCTGAGGCCCTTGAGTTATCCTGTAAAGATCACTGGTTAGTTTCTCAAAACTCTGGCTGCAAGAAAACTGACTATTAAATAAATTAACCAAATGAGCAAACGAAGTAATTGAGTGAGGAGGAACATTTAACACCCATTTTAAGGCTGATCCTGTCAAGGTAGAACCAAAACCCTTGCAGAGACATGCTTCCTTGAGATCTGGAGGGATAGGGTTGATCTCCATCCTTTCCATATACTGGGCGATATGCTCTTCAGGATCCGTGGTTCCGTCATAGAGTTTCATGTTGGGGGTTTGAAATCTTTTCAGGATTTCAGCATCACAGATAGGATGCGCAAACCGGGATATCCTGTGACTGTCTTGGGACACTTCTGGAATCGGCTGGACCACCCCAGGCACATTGGATATCATGTCTTTCAGCTTTTGGAGTTCTCTGGAAAATGTCGATGTCATACCTGCATCCTGCAAAGATCCAACACCATTAGTAGTAAGAGTGTTATTATTATTAGATACATTACCAGTCTGGGGATTCTTGCCATAACCTGAAGCATATCCTGAGCTTCTCACGGTTGATACTCTTATTGAAGAGGGTATCTCAGGAGTATGATTCTGGGAATGACTTGGCACGATATTCCCCCGATTATCCTCAGTGTAAACTGTAGAACTGAAGTTCAAAGCCCTGGGTTGCAAGGGAGTGACAGTTTCTTCAGCAGGCCTACTTGGGCTGGATTTCAAGAGTTGTATCTCTCTCATCTGCATCCGATTAGTTTCCTGCTGCTGCCTCATCTGTTCCTGTACACTACCAAACAAATTCAGAATTTCGTCATTAGAAGCCAAAACAGGACCAGATCCCTGGGCACTGGGAGCGGGGATAACATCCCGAGCCACATGACTTTCAGCTCCTTGTGAAGAGGCTTGCATTCTTGGAGGAGGATGTGGAAGCACCGAACCAATTGTTGCAGAGGTTGTAGCAGACATGGTGGAAGAGCTCATGTTTGATCTCGAGGTCATTGAAAACAATGTAGCAAAAAGTTTTGAGAATAGAAAACCAAGTAACGATTTTACAAAAAGTTTTAGTAGAAATAGCACCACTTGCCCCACGTTGGGCGCCAAATTGTTTTGGTCAAAAATTACCGAAGCAATTAAGTGATCAAATTAGTTAAGTGAGGTAGTGTGCTAGAAATATGTGTCAAAAATATGTTGATTAAGTTGTTTGTAAAAACAGTTTTCAGGATACGGCTCAGGATACAGAGCTGTATCTATGATCAAACAATGAGCAAAAAATGTAAGGGGTGACACGAGATATACGAGGAAAGCCCTTGATCAATCTAGATCGCCGGCATAAAACCTCGGGAGCTGACAATCGCAGCTGCCTTGTTCTTCTATTACTTCGAATATCAGGATACAGTGCAGGATATGATGCGGATCAACTAGGTGTTACAATATAATTTGAGTACAAGTGTTGGTGTGTAGTGATTGCTAGTAACTAGAGAGTAAAGTGTGCGAATGAAGTGAGTGCCTTAACTTGATCCGATCATACTATTTATAGCTAACCGAAAACAACTAACTTTCCTAATAAACCGAGATGCCCCGAATATTCCCAAGTAACCGTTGTAGTCCTGGTCTTTCGGGATCAACGTCTCTATTCCAACTGATTTGCCCGAGTCTTGGAGGAAGAAGTCTTCGTGAACGTTGGAGACTTGTAACTCTTAATCTGCACGTGATCAATTCAGTTAATATCAGGATATCGCACCAGGATGTTACCAATATCCTGATCCGGTATCCTGATCACAAGTAAACAATCAAAAGCAGAATATTAGTCAGGATATATATGCTCAGAAAATGACCCATAACAGTTACGGTTACGGATAATGCTAATAACCGAACCGAACCGTGCACACCCCTAGAGTAAACTACAATTTGAGTTTATGTGATTAACACCTATTGGCACGTTGAGTCTCATCTAGCAAAATTGAACAATCAAGTCATTGTGATTGTTGTTTTGAATCGATGATGTTCCTGCTCACATAATTAGTTGACTGACCATTAGTTGACCGGTGAAATGGCTAATTATATACCCTCATATAATTATTAAACTTAAAAAAATTAACTAGAACCCGACCCACCAACTTGATCCATACTCTATTTCGAATAAACCAAGAACAAGCATTCAAACATCAAACTTGTTTCAAGAACATCATACCCAGAAAAAAAACCCATAAGTTCTTGAGAGAAAAATCGATGAACATGAATAAACATCATAATCATCTAGACTCCTACAATAACTCCAAAAAAACCACAAAATCTTTAAAATTCCTTTTATCTTTCTAACAGTTGTTACTTATCTTCTTTGTTTACTAACCCTAAGGTAGCGTTCGTTTCATGGAATGGAATGGGATGGAATTGGGAAACTTTTCTTTGTAAAATTGATCTTGGTTGGGGGGGGGGGGGGAGGAATTTGAAATCCAATGAATTTCTTTAATCAATGAAATTTGTGACTATTTCAACATTCCATTCCATTCCTTCATTAGAGTGAAGGATTTCTAAGGAATGTTGAAATAGTCACAAATTTCATTAGAGTGAAGGATTTCAAATTCCTCCCTCCCCCAACCAAGATCAATTTTACAAAGAAAAACTTTCTAATTCCATTCCATTCCATGAAACGAACGCTACCTAAATATTTTTGACACCTGCACACTACAAAATCAGTTAAACATCATATTCTTCTTCATATACTACACATAAACAAAACAACCAATTACCACATCATTATCTCAATCAGATATGAACCCGACGTCGGTCAAAGAACCAGGAAATTAATGGTTAAAGAACAGTAGCAAAGTATCACATACCCCAATTTTTGGTGTAATTTCCACCTTGAACACAACCGATCTGATTAACATATCCAAAATTCTGATGTACATCTCTTGTTGCTAATCTGATCTCATAACAGCTCTTGTTTGAACCTTGATTACATCATATAGAGAAGAAGAGCTAGCCAGGTTGTAATCAGGTTAGGAAGCCCTTAATCAAATGTTGTTGAACCCGAAAACATGGTTGTCTTCGTTGGACTTGAGATTTGTTCCACGACGGCCAGTCGGACCTGATGTAGTGTAATATTCGTAGTTTTCCATTCGTTGTAATCTTGTACTTTTCATTTTCAAGTTTTGTAATCGTTGACATTTAGATCAATAAAAATCATTTGGAATGTTTACATATATTCTTTATATCATTTTACATAATTACATACGACTATTTACGTTATTTATACAATGATGCTTAACGTTGAATTTTTAGCATAAGATGACCAACAAAGCAACTTTGGGGACTAAAATTGAATTTTTTGAAAGATCAGAAGTCCTTGTGGACTGTATGGACCCCTTTCCAACCAGAAATTCGAGAACTTACCTTTTCACCCAACTTCCAACCACTTTTAATATTAACTCTAACCTAACCCGGATTCTGCCCTATAAATACAACATTTCTTTTTTTTGAACGGCCAACAAACTCAATCCCGAGCACTCTCGGAGCACCCACTGGACAAACGGAGTACTCCGAGAGTAACCCGAGTCCACCACCAATTCCGGGGAAAACCCGGTAACCCACCCGCCCGTAGGCACGATAGTGAAATTACCGGTAAAACCCGTTTGGCTCAAGGATCCAACCCAGGTTTCCCTGGGTCTCCTTTCACTGCCTACCAGTGCCTCACTCTGCACCAAGTGGGAGTCGAACCTGCATCTCTCAAGAGAAATGCAACTCTTCCACCACCTGATCTAGAGATCATTGGCAATACAACATTTCTAACACCCTTTTTCCCTTTACACACTCCATATTCACTCCCAAATCTCCTCTTTTTTTTGCATTTTTGAAAGATTGTCCAAAGTCAAAACCAAAAGGTTTGACTTCCAAATTTGTGCTTCTTTCTTTCATTTTCAGTTTAGTTATTGTTTGTACTTGAACTTATCATGAATCCAAGACCATAAACCTTCTATTTAATCCATAAACAAGAATGGTTACCCTCTAACTCTAACATTACTTCCAGCCCTTTACCAAACCAAAACACCACATTTGGACGTTCTTGTGTTACGATTGAGACTTGTAGAAGTGTACTTAAATGACCTAACACCTTACATTCATGTCTTTTGCTTATTTCTTCACTTTATGCATTGTTTGACCCATTTGGGTCAAAATTGCCAACACCAAGCCAAGATTCCAAACTAGCCGAATATTTGGATGTATTGTGTTAAGGTAGGCGCATGTAGTTGTTTAGGATGCAAATCCACCGTCTACACACTTACATGTGCAACTTGTAGCTTTTTCGTCATTTTTGCATATATTCTCAAACACCGAACCAGGATCCTATTAACCAAATGGATGGTGATTTCGTGTTATGATGAAACTCTTATGAGATTTATGGGAAGATATATCCTTGTTCTCATTTCTGAATTTTCTAGAATTTTTATCATTTTATATTAATTTTTACCATTTATAGGCATTATTATCACCTTACAATCTATTTAAAATCAACTAAAATATAATAAACTATTTTGGGCAGAAAATAAATATTAAAATTATAAAATTTTCAGTTCAAAATTTTATTATTATTTTTCCGGAATTTATATATTTAATTTTCATTGATCTACTATTATATTGACCTAGTTTTAAATAACATAAACTAGATATTTAATACTTTATAAAAAGAGGACTTTGAGTAATTTCAATACTTAGTATCCCTATATTAACTAGACGTTTTATACCATTTCATTCATAGTAGTTTTTCATATATAATCATACTAGTGGAGAACCCGCACGTTGCCGCGGAGTCGACAATACGGAACGTAAAATATATTTCAAACCTTAAATGATTAAAAAAGCATACATAAGTTGTGTGTGTATAAAATCACCCACGTCATGGGGTAATTTTTAATGGCTACATGGGTAATTTTCAACGACAAATTTAAGTTTAATTTAACTATTCCTGAAATAAAACAATTAGATAAAGATTAGACCCGATTTGACCAAATTGATTACATGTTCTTATTTAAATCCTCAGATTAACTTATTGAAATTGCCTTGCTCTCCTCGAATTGAAATCAACTTTGAGTCTCGCATACACCTTTTTGCCATCTTGCTTGCTTGGTCCTTGTCTGGTGCAACTTTGGTCACAAACACGATAAACAGAAGTCATTCCAAGAGTTGACATAATAAGCACATCACTTGTGGAATATGAAACTAAGTTATATAAGATATCTTAATTCATCAAAGTTCAAAAGATTATTTGAACATGATTAAGCGCATGAAAATTTAACTCTGTCCTTCTACATAATTAAGAGTTTAATTTTCTTAACATGATCACATGCTAAACAAAAATTACCTTCATTCTCCTTCTATTTAAATGGTGAAGCTGATGCAAGCCAATAACAAATACAACTCCTTGCATTCCTTACACAACCACATGATAAGAAAAGGATACAGTTATATATAATATTAAAAAAAGGCAACTTCAAAATGAATCCAAAGAAAAGCTAACTTTCATATATCCCCCCTTGTAATTGGTCTACTAAGTCCTAAGAAGAAAAAACTCTCATATGTAACTATAATGTCATAACTAGGGGTGGCAACAAAAACCCAACCATGATATTTTGGGTTATTTTGGGCCTTTTTAAAAAAGAAAATAAGTCAGAATGGGCTGAGAATTTAGTCAAGATGGGTTAGAATGAGTTTTAAAATACCCAACTAAATTTTAACATGGGTCAGGATGAGTTTTTAGCTATCTAACCCTAAATCACCATCTCCACTTCCTTCAACCGTCAATGGAAACCCTATCTCCCACCGCCCTCTTCCGCCTCGTACTTCCGTCCGCTCCAGCGTCTCCTCCACTTCTCGCTCCGTCACTCTCCTCTACCTCTCGCTTCCTCACGCTCAGATGCTCTGCTCAATCTCCAACCGCATCAGGTCAAAATTTATAAAACATTGATAGTTTTGGTATATTTGTTCAGTTCGTTCGTTGATTTGATGCTTTTGTTGATTGTTTCGAAAACATTGATAGTTTTGGTTAATTTGATCAGGTCGTTTGTTAGGTCAGTATGATTAGGGTGACGATTTTTTTAATTAGTTCGGTGTAGTTCACTTTCAATTAATTTGATTTTTTTAGTTACACTGGTGTTAAGTTGGTTAATCACTTGTTGTTTAAGAAGCATGAGTCTACGGTTAAGTTATGTGTTCGGATCGGGTGGGGATTGTTGTGGTTTGTTTACTGTGGGTTTGTTTTGGTTAGTTTGTTAGTTTCGGCTTTTCTGTTTGGTGGCATGATGTTGAGATGGATAGTGGAGGAACCGGTACAGGTAACGGAGAAGTTGATTTTTGATTATACAAAAGATACGCCTACGGCTTTTGTGGCGATAAGTTCTTGTCCAGAGTCGTCTGTTATAGTGCACAACAAAAAGAGCGAGATTGGGAGTTCTGTTGAATCACGGGTTATACCGTTTGATCATGAAGTGCAGGCGACTGTTTTTTTAACTCTGTCGGAATCTGATTACAATATAAATCTTGGGATTTTCAGGTGAGGGTGGATTTTCTGTCGAGTGATGGTAACGTTCTTGCAAGTACGAGGCAGCCGTGTATGTTGCGGTTTAAAAGTCAGCCGATTCGGCTTGTGTCAACTTTCTTGAAGCTGGCTTCTCTTCTGACTGGATATTCGTCAGAAACACACACGTTGGATATGAAGTTCAGAGGATATATTGAAAAAGACGTCCATACTTCCTGTTCAAGGGTCATCATTGAACAACGTGCAAAATTTGCAAGGAGGGGTGGTGTTCCTGAAATATATTCCGCGTCTTTGAAGATATAGTCTCGACTTCCTTTTGTAAAAAGGATGTTGTGGTATTCAAAGTGGTTGATATCCATGTGGATTAGCGTTACGATGTATATAATTGAATTGTTATTCACACTTCTATGTTGCCGGTCCATCATATTTCCATGGGAACAATCTTTGGGTCGTGATTTAGGTTCTTCAAATGACGGTGTAACTCACAACAAGCAGAACGCTTCAAGCTAGCTGCACTTGGAGATTCCGATACGATTGATCAACTTTTGTTCATGGTATGCAATCAAACTCTTGCTCTACCACGTATAATCTTGATGATTAAAAATGAAAAAAAAAAGAAGTGTACTTCATGTGGTTTTTGTATTTTAAGATTCACTTGTGATGTATATATGGGATAATCAAGATTTGAAATTTTTAGCTTTTAGCTGCACTTGGATAGTCACATATGATCATCCATGTATCATAGGCATCTTGTATCATTTCCAATAATGTATGATGACACAAAACCAACGATAATAATAAAGTTTGAAACAGCAAAACAAGTACTTTAATTTAACATTTAACCGACTTAATAATAAAGTTTTGGTTAATTTGATCAGTTCGTTTGTTAGGTCAGTATGATTAGGGGCTGATGGATAATAAGTTCGGTGTAGTTCATTTTCAATTAAGTTGATTTTTTTAATTTTTTTTGAATTTTTTTATTTTTTTAGTTTTTCTGATTTTTTTTATTTTTTTTTTAAATTTTTGTATTTTTTTTTTAATTTTTAAAATTTTCAAATTTTTTACAATTTTTTTGAATTTTTTTAATTTTTCTGATTTTTTTTTAATTTTTTCTGATTTTTTTTTTATTTTTAGCCTATCATGACTGAAACCCATCTTGACCTAAACTCATCCTAACCCATTTCTAAATAAACTCATCTTAACCCAAACCCATCTTAACCCATTACCCAAACCTACCCAACCCACCCATTTTGCCACCTCTAGTCATAACGCTATAGGTTTAACTTTCATTTTCGGGCCAATACCATCCAAATGCATGCTTTGTTGTGGTGGAATACTAATTTTTCTTACCATTATCATCTCAAACAAATGAAAAGAAAGTAATTACCTCCCATTTGGCCAAAAATGTACTTTCATCAGAAGCTTTGTTCCCGGTTGTCGAATTCTGGGCCATGTAGGACGCAACTGGAAATAACCAATCAATAATGTTAAACTTAATAGCATACGTATATTTGTAATATATTTACTACCTTGTATATCGGCCAAACAGTTGGAAATTATCCTAAAATAGGATATGCATTACTTGTATATATTGGAACAAATGAATGAGAAGAGATCACAGAGAATTATACACAATTATCATTGCCTTCATGGTATCAGGCTAACCTTAATAGCTGCCGTCTCCATCTTCTGCCCCACTCCTCTTGTTCGATCTCTTCTCCCCAGCCTCTTTCCTCATCTAGTTCATCACCATGGAATCCAAACTCCATCCCGCCTCTACTGTATCCGATATCAAAAGTCTCATCCCAATTACTTTGGAGATGGAGACGAGCCAATACGCATCCTGGAGCGAGCTCTTCAAAATTCAATGTAGAACTTTTCTCGTCATCGATCACCTATCTCCCAAACCAGCCGAACCTTCCACTTCTTCCTCCCAAACCGGCGACAAAGACGACAAAGACAAGTCCACCCCGCCACCTCCCGAGTCCTCATGGGATCGTCTTGACGCTATCGTCTTACAATGGATTTATAGCACTATTTCTAACGACCTCCTTCACACTATCTTTAGGGGTGTTCAAAAATATCCGTATCCGAAAATCCGATCCGAAATATCCGAAAAAACGGATATCCGAAATTTCGGATATCCGAAATTCGGATATCCGAATTTTTCGGATTCGGATAGTTATTTTCAAAATTTTTGGATATTTCGGATATCCGAAATATCCGAAAATTTAATTTTCATTTTTTTCGGATATTTGAATATCCGAAAATATCCGAAAAATATCCGAAGTATCCGAAAATATCCGAAAAATATCCAAAAATATCCGAAAAATATCCGAAATATCCGAAAACTTATATTCGGATATCCGAAACTATCCAAAATATCCGTTTCCTAATATGAAAAAATAAAAAAAAATGAAATAAAAAGTTGGATTTTCGGATATCCGATTCACTATCCGAATCCGTATCCGAAATTTCGGATATCCGAATCCGAAATTCGGATATCCGAAATTTCAGATACGGATTCTGATAGTGAAATCTGGTATCCGAAAATTTCGGATATCCGAATTTTTGGATATCCGGTTTTGAACACCCCTAACTATCTTAAAGCCAAACACAACTGCATACGAGGCTTGGAAGACACTTGAAAACATTTTTCAAGACAACAAAAGCACTCGTGCTATTCATCTGCTACAAAAGTTCTCCAACACCCGCCTAAATGGTTACCCAAACATGTCTGCCTATTGTCAACAGCTAAAGGTCCTAGCAGATCAACTGGCCAATGTTGGATCCCCGATCGACAACGAACGTTTAGTCCTACAATTACTCTCCGGGCTCAATGAACAGTATGAAGGAATTGCCACTATCATTCAACAACAAGATCTGCTACCGACTTTCTATGATGCCCTTTCCAAGTTGATTATGGTTGTAAGTCGCAAAGCCGAACAAGCCCTCCACACGGCACAAGCCGCAGGTACTGCCCTCAACATGAACACCTCTCGCCCTCCACAGAATACTCATGTTACAACTGATTCTCGGTCCACTGTTGCACCTGATTACCGGACCGACGGTTCGGATCGGAATCGGGGGCGAGGCCGATCTTGCGGCAGAGGTCGTGGGCGTGGCAACAATGGCCGCGGTAGAGGCAATCGCTCGACAGGTAATGGTTTTCCTCCACAATTTGGGTGGCCAGCTTGGTCCACCAATTCCCCACCTTGGGCCGCCAATCAGTGGGCTGACCCACCTCACAACCAGTGGTCGACGTGGGCTGTACCACCTTGCCCATACCCGACAACAAAGCCGCGAAATAATAACCCCGGTAGCAATGGTATTATGGGCCCACAACCCAATCAGTCTCCTAACACGGCTCAAGCTCACAACACGGCCTACACCCCGATAGACATTGAATAGGCGCTTTACACTATGAATCTTAATCAACCGGATCTAACTCTCTACATGGATACGGGCGCCACAGGTAACATGACAAACAATGGCAATAATTTTCACTCTTCTTTTTAATGAGAGCATGTTACAACACATAATTGTTGGAAATGGATCCACCATCCCGGTCGTTAGACATGGCAGTCAAACCTTACCACCACCCTTCCCCCCCCCCCCCCCCCTTTATACTTAAAGATGTCCTATACGCACCTAAACTACTCAAAAACTTAATCTATGCGCGTCGTTTTACTACTGATAATTCTGTGTCTGTTGAGTTTGACCCGTTTGGTTTTCTTGTGAAGGATTACAAGACCCGGATCCCTATCCTCCGGTGCAACAGTAGCGGTGACTTATATCCACTCATTCTTGGATCCGGGAGCTCCATCACACCTTCCGCCTTTACAGCTATTTCATCTTCCCTTTGGCACCAAAGACTCGGTCACCGGGCCAAGCTTCCTTACATTCGCCGAAACGGTCATCTTTTATTAATTTTAAAAACTTGAATAAACATGTTTGTTCTTCTTGTGTTTTGGGAAACAGTGTTAAAGTTCCGTTTGCTAGTTCTAATACTCGTACTTATTCACCGTTTGACATAATACATAGTGATTTATGGACGTCGCCCATTTTGAGCTCTGAAGGGCATCGGTATTATGTTTTGTTTTTAGATGACTTGACCAATTTTTTGTGGACCTTTCCCATCTCTAAGAAGTCACAGGTTTTTTCCATTTTTTGTCATCTACATAAACTAATTGAAACCCAATTTTCCCGAAAAATAAAATCGTTTCAATGTGACAATGGAAAGGAGTATGTTAACACTTCCTTCAACCAATTCTTTACCCAACATGGAATCATTTTTCGCTTGTCATGCCCTCACACCTCTTTTCAAAACGGTAAAGCTGAACGACAAATCCGTAGTATTAATAATATGGTCCGAACCCTCCTCGCACATGCGTCCCTCCCCAACATTTTTTGGCACCATGCCCTTAAACCACCACTTACCTTACCTGCTCAACATCTTACCCAATAAACAATCTAAACCCCACACACCGACCGAACTCTTATACCACCGCACACCGACCGAACTCTTATACCACCGCACACCGACCTATGATCATTTACGTGTGTTTGGCTGCTTATGCTATCCATTGATCCCTTCAACTTCCATTCACAAACTGGACCAACGGTCCTATCCTTGTGTCTTTCTCGGATATCTGCCCACCCATCGGGGATACAAATGCTTCAACTTGAACACCAAGCAAATTATAGTTTGTCGTCACATTGTGTTTGACGAAACAACATTCCCATTTGCAAACACCATACCAGCCAACCCATCTTCCAGTTAAGACTTTCTCACAACCCCCCTTCACCCACAACTATGGTCACACATTGCTCCTACACCTGCTAGTCATGACCATCTTCCTAACCCCACCCCTTCATCCACCACCCAAACACAACCGGCCCAACCCAACTCACAGCTGGCCCACTCACCGCCCACAGCCCAATCTCAGCCGGCCCACATCGGCCACCCCTCAATCCCCCCATTTCTCCTCGTCTCCTCTGACCTCGGCCCACCATAAATCTCTGGCCCATTTCCCTTCGGCCCAACCAACTTCCCCAATCTCTACAACCCACTCTCATCACTCTCCCTCCACCCAAGCGCCTCCCGTTCGTACCATGCATCTTCTGCTCCTATCACCCAAGCGCCTCCCGTTCGTACCATGCATACTCGCGCTATGGATGGCATCCGTAAACCAAAACGTCATCTCAATCTTCATACTTCCATAGTTATCCCTATACCCAAGAACCCTGTTGATGCCTTGTCCATACCGGAATGGCATAATGCCATGACCAAAGAGTTTCATGCTCTTATTAAAAACGAGACGTGGGAATTAGTGCCCCGCCACCCTAATATGAATATTGTCCGATGCATGTGGTTATTTAAACACAAGTTCAAGTCTGGCGGCACTTTAGAACGATACAAAGCCTGACTAGTGTGTGATAGGAGATCTCAACAAGTGGGTGTCGATTGCAGGGAAACCTTCAGCCCGGTTGTCAAACCCGCAACGATACGAACAGTGTTATCCATTGCTCTTTCACAGTCATGGCACATTCACCAGCTTGATGTCACAAATGTGTTTCTACATGGTAATCTTCACGAAACTGTCTACATGTATCAACCGATGGGCTTTCGTCACTAGGGTTTTCCGGATCACGTGTGTCGATTAAAGAAATCGCTCTATGGTCTAAAACAGGCACCACGTGCATGGTATCAACGGTTCACCGACTATGTCCTATCTTTGGATTTTCATCAAAGTAAGTGCGACGCCTCTCTGTTCACTTTTTATCGGGGTAAAGATGTGGCTTTCCTGCTCTTATATGTTGATGATATTATTCTCGTCACTTCTTCGGATCGGCTGCGTCATCGCCTCATGACTTTACTTGCACATGAGTTTGCCATGAAAGATCTTGGCCTGCTTAGTTTTTTCCTCGGCATTGCTGTTTCTCGGACAAACGACTCTATGTTCTTATATCAGCAAGGTTACGCTCGTGACATCATTGAACGGGCCGGGATGACAACTTGCAAACTTGTATCCACACCGGTTGACACAAGCCCAAAGCTCAGCTCTTCTTCGGGCGAAGATTTTCATGACCCGACTTTGTATCGGAGTCTCGCAGGGGCTTTGCAATACTTAACGTTTACCCGTCCAAACATTAGTTACGCGGTACAACAAATTTGCATTCATATACACTCTCCGAAGACTGATCATTGGAATGCTCTTAAGCGTATCATTCGTTACATTCAGGGCACAGTCTCCTTTGGTCTCACGCTTGGTCCTTCCACGTCTGTCGGCTTACTTGCATATACCGATGCTGATTGGGCGGGTTGCCCCGACACGCGTCGTTCAACGAGTGGTTATTGCATATATTTGGGTGATAATTTAATTTCATGGTTGTCCAAAAGACAGCCGACGATTTCTCCTTCTAGTGCCGAGGCCGAATATCGGGGTGTCGCCAACGTTGTTGCCGAGATTTGTTGGCTACGAAACTTGTTACTGGAATTACAATGCCCGCTTACACGTGCTACTCTCGTCTATTGTGATAATGTCAGTGCAATTTATTTAACAGGGAACCCGGTGCAACATCAACGCACCAAGCACATTAAACTTGACATCCACTTTGTGCGCGAGCAAGTTAAACGGGGAACCATTCGGGTCCTGCATGTTCCGTTTAGATACCAGATTGCGAACATTTTCACCAAGGGTCTCCCGCGTGTGTTGTTTGATGACTTTCGGTCTAGTCTAAGCATTCGGTCACCTCCCACTTCGACTGCGGGGGTGTAATAGCATACGTATATTTGTAATATATTTACTACCTTGTATATCGGCCAAACAGTTGGCAATTATCCTAAAATAGGATACGCATTACTTGTATATATTGGAACAAATGAACGAGAAGAGATCACAGAGAATTATACACAATTATCATTGCCTTCAAAACTAAACAATGTAGTCTTTTGAAAGAAAAATCATCTCCATTAATAACATCTTAAAAAAATTCATCAGTCCTTAGCCATTCAGTCATCAACATGAACATGGATCTAAATAGCATTTCCAGTTAACTATTGTCAATCATATCAAGATCCATTAAAGAATATTTCACACAATAGTCTAACGAACCTGGGTAGCAAAAAACCGTTTACCAAATTCATATTAAAGACTAATTCGGATTAAAAAATTGTGCATATAGACAGTTTACCATCTCTTTTAACAATCTAAACGTGACTTTATAAACTATCCTGGCTAGCAAAAAACATATTCGGATTATAAGATGTTTCTCTTTCTTTCCAGCACGCCATTTAAATAGATCAACCCATAAACTGGCATGTGAATCCAAGAAACAATATAAATATCACATTCTGAAGCAATGCTATTCCATTATGAAAACTAGGATTAAAGATTAACCTAATAAATTTAGTGAATCAAGATCCTGTTGGAAATTTTAGTGAAAATGGGTTTTTCACTAAATATTTTAGACATCAATAATATTTATATATGTGTTGTATAAATAATTATTTATGGGTTTGTGTTCAAACTATGTCCAAATAGAGCTAAGATGAATGAGATATCGAAGCTTGAAGTTGTATGTTTGGAACAAACAAAGATGAGAAAAATGGATTGAGATTTGTCACCTTGTCCCACATAGGTGGGAGGATAAAACTTAAAGTGGTATATAAGGAGGAGCACTTCTTGTAAATTGTTTCCTTAAAGGCAAACACTAGTGGGGACCAAAGGGTGCATCGCACCAGCACACATACGCACGTGACATGGGCAATAGGACAAATGTGGTGCACTTTGAACTTCGCACACCGCCCTTGTATTTTTGCCCATGAGCGCATGGTCAGATACATGGCGAGTCCGCTTATGGCGCACCTTGGGTGGCGTATGTGGATGCCAAGGCATGTCGCATGTCGTTACGGCGCGAGCTCCTTAGGCGCATGGCGCACATCATTGGTGCACCAGTGGGTGACTTTGGTGGATGATGTGGCGCAGGCCTCTCAGGCGCACAAAGGATGCAAGTGGCGCACGAGTTTGGATGGCGCATGACCAGGTGGCATCCTGGTATGCGTAGTGGCATCCGTGTGGCGCGCGACTCCATATGGCGTGGCGTGAGATCCTGGCATGCGCAGCGACTTCCAATTAGCGTGTGGCGCAAGAAGGTGTGTCTTCGTGAAAGCGCAGTGCAGGTTCAACTAAGGCGCACCTGCATGCGCGTCGACCGGTCAAACCAGTCTACTTACTAGAGAGTTAATGTTAGACGGTTTCCACTAGTGCCATAAGTTGAATGGCAGTTTTCTTTTACTACCACTTAATATCCATTAATATAGAGTTTAAACCCTCTTTTATTACAATATTAATTATCTTGTTAATTACAAGATTAATTATCTTGTTAATTATAAGATTAATGATCTTTTTATGATAATCATTAAGAGGGTTGAATGTGTCTATGCATCTCATTATAAAATGAATATGGTTTATTCATTTGAGAATAAGAAGAAAAATAGACACAACAAATTCGTCTTTTTGTTCCATGGAAATTTAGAGAGGAGCACTCTCTAAATTATTCTTTTCTCAACTTCATATTTTCCTAAGTGTATGAACACCAAATTATACCAGGTGCTATCTCGGGCATGAGAGTCATCTCCGGCAGTACACATACTGTTCCGGTTGTTGTACCCTGGGAGACAGAACCGTCTGAGAGGAGGCACAGAATCTGTTTTTAGGGAAGCGTGTTGAACACGTGCCTCAACCAAAACCGTCAACAATTTTGCTTGTCTTGCAGCGGAGTTTCGATCTCGTAGGTGCGGTTGAAGTTTCAAAAGACGTCGACTTGAATCAAGATTGGTACAATTAAATTGTATATTACATTTATTTATTTAGTTTATGTAACTGGTATTGTACTAGTAGAATTTCCCACAAATAACGAGAGTCTCGTTATTATATATTTTGTAATATATTTTATTAAAAAGTGAACCTAGTTCATACAATCTTAAAACAGACTTTCGTGAAGATTGTTGCTACAATCTTAAATCCCTTCTCTACGAGGATTTAGGTTCACGAAAGTTAAAATTTTAATTGTGATTTTGCTAAAATCTTATAATTTTTTTGGGAAATATATATGTAGTACAAACGAGCCGGATTAATTTTATGATTGGAGTACAATCTTTAATCCGAACACCGTGTTACAAATACGAACGTTTTGATTCAACTTTTGGAGTTCATGGTTTTTGTTCGTGTTTAGTTAAAACCGAACCATATACAAAATAATATATATTTCAATAGGTTTTTGAAATACTAATTTTCTAATGAGCGTGTTAGAAAACTTTATTTTGTAACCCCTTACAAAAGAGTTTGTAACGTTTAATTTCTTAATAATAAGCTTTTAGTAACCATAATTGATATATTAATGTTGGTTTTTAAAAGTCTTAAATATTTATATTTTCTAATGAGAATATTAGAAAGTAATTATTTTAACAAGTTTTAATATTTTCTAACGAGCGAGTTAGAAACGTTGATGCTTGAAGAATAACAAGATATAAAATTTTTTTATATCTCTAACGAGCGTGTTAGAATTTTATAGAATAATAAGTTTTAATATCATCTTTTATATCTAATGAGCGTGTTAGATACGATGATTGTGTAGAACTAACTTGTTAAAAAAAGATTAGATTTCTAACGAGCGTGCTAGAAAATATACGTTTAGATTTTCTAACGAGCATGTTAGAAAATATTATTATTTCAAATAATTACCGACGAGCGTGTTGGAGACAATTATTTTGGATAATAAACCTTGTAATGGTTTCGTCTAAACTCTTAAATTTCTAACGAGCGAGTTAGAAACGGATTTTTTCCACATGCGCTTAAACGATTTTTATTTGTTTAATTCTAATGAGTGTATTAGAAATAATTTATAATTTTTTTATAAACTTCGAAACAAATTTTGTAATCGATTATTTCTAACGAGCGTGTTAGAAACAATTTAAAGAGTATGATAGTTGTTTATTTCTAACAAGCGGGTTAGAAAACGTTTATTTTATGTAAACCAAAAACGGCTTATGGCAATAAATAATCGTTTAATTTTCTAATGAGCGTATTAGAATTAGTTTATCTTATAACCAACTATTTTAACGATTTGCAATTGTTAATTTCTAACGAGCGGGTTAGAACCGGGTTAACTATGATAAACTATTTAAGATGATTTCTAATCGTTTTATATATTTTCTAACGAGTGTGTTAGAAAAGATTTGTGTTGATTTCTAACGAGCGTGTTAGAAAACGTTCATTTAAATAAACCAAAAGTGAATAAATGTATTCGTTTTATTTCTAACAAGCGCATTAGAAACGGTTTACTTTATAAAAACCAAATATTTTGAATGTTTGTTCAACATTTAAATTCTAATTAGCATATTAGAATTGGTTATCATACAAACCACTAATTTTAACGATTGATAATCGTTATTATCTAACAGCGGTTAGAAATGGTTTGAATATGATAACCCATTTATTAAAACGATGTGTATTCGTTTTATTTTCAAACGAGCGAGTTTGAAATTGTTTTATTCAATAAAATATTATAAGGTTTATTGTATTGATTTGTAATCAAAACATAAATATATAGTTTAATATTAAAACACTTGCAAAAACGAGAAATGTTTTGAACGAATAAAACATGTCTTTGCGAATTATAAGTGATTCGATACTTCCACGAGAAGTATAACGTCTTGAACCATATAATAGTCTTGGAAAGACTATTTTGTGAAAAACAACTCGATGTTGTTATAGACATAATAAGTTGCTTAACTACTTGCGACTAGTTAATTGTAAACAACTTTATATTTTGGACAACTTGTGATTATTCAAGTTTAGAGTTCCAAGATGAGGGAGTACCTCAAAACATGACACCGAACAAAATAATTGCGTTTATTTCGGTCAAAAGTGTTGAAGATAATAACACTTTGGCATTTGATGTTTAGACATCTTTAGTGTATCCGTTTTATTTTTTGTCCACTTTTATTTTATTATAAATGATAGACTATCGTTTGGGTTTATTTCACATAAACAAATGGTTTAAATATAATAAAAGATAAATATTTATTTTGGACTACTAATAATTTGTCAAAATGATACACATTTTGGTACAAAGTGTAAAAAGTAATTTACACAAACACAACGAGCGGGTTGTGATCATGACTTACGTAATAAGTCACAAATCAAACATCAAATGCATATCAGCGTCGTAAGAAACGTGGTGAATCGTCTGAGATGAAATGCACGAAAACGAGATATGTTATCTAATGTTGAGAGCAACAACATGGAAATGCACATGTGAGTTTTTCATAGAATATAACATATGAAAGAAATATATGTTATTATTTTAAATGGTTTTAATAAATTTAGAAAATTTATTAATGGAAATTTACAATAGTGATGGACTTGTAGATGCTTCTACCACCATCAATGGTGTTTAAACTATGTGGAGGCTTGGTCCTCAAATTTGGGAGAGTATCCCAATACATGGTATTAATGAAACAACAACGTAAATGTATATATCACTATAGGCATACGTGAATGTCTTGTTCTTGAGAGTCAATCTAATTGACTATATCTCAAGACTCAAGTGATTTTATACAAAGATCTTTCATCAAAGTGACTTGGATTAAGACTTATGTTTAAGTCTTTAGGAAGTCAATGATAAGGCTTGGAGATAAAAGGCAAACGAGTTATGATCCTAATGGATGAAGTTAACTATGGTTTTGAGGCCTTCCTAAAACCGATGGTTTTGGAATGGTGAAATAAATTCATTATGGTGTCTAAACTGAGAAACGAATGTTCGGAAGAGATAGTGCGTTATCTCTTAAGGCTGTGAAGAATCAGAATGATGCATCTTCTGTTCACATGCTAGAGTATTGTGGTCTAAAGCATGCTAGACTAATACTTGTTAATTTATATGCTCGACGGAGATTAAATTAACTTTAAACATTCAAAATATGTGATGACACAAGAACGAATTTTTTGCTAAAACAAAACTATAAATATAAATTCATAGTTAATTAAAATGCAAGCAATGTGGGGGGAGGAGTCATTTAAGAAACAAACCCTTTAGGGTATTAAAAAATGGTAGTTGAGAAGTTTTCTCCAACTCAAAATGAAAGGGAGAATCTTTCATCACCCCATTTGGATGCTATCCAAATTACACTTAAATGTGGGGGTGACTTGCATTTGTATGAAAAAATGGTAGTTGAGAAGTTTTCTCAAACTCGAAATGAAAGGGAGAACCTTTCATCACCCCATTTGGATGCTATCCAATTACACTTAAATGTGGGGGTGACTTGCACCTGAATGTGGAAGGTTTGGAAATAAGGATTTTAGAAATCCTAATATATATTGCATACACATGACCAAGTGGAGTACACAATGGTTATATGGAGTCAATCGAGTAGATTAGACTCGAATGCCAATTGGTTAGATTCAAAATCTAGTAAGATGTCAGTCATTACACACCAAAGGCATGAATTGAGTGTCATGTCATTCTAAAGAAAAGGTACATATCTGGATCCAAGTTGAGATCACGAGTTATAAGTCTTATGAATCGACTAAAAGGCAAAAGTGACTAGCAAGTCAAGAAACACGTTAGAACAACTGATCTCAATTTAAATTGTCGTTGGTGACTTAGCGAAGTCAAATATAATTTTGGATCCAACAACCAGTGGGTTGATAAGAGATCAGGTTGTGGAATGAGACTAAAGCCCATGGAAAAGAGACATGAGGGAAACCTAACCTAGTTGACTGGAGATCCAAAGATCTAGGTTCAATAGGACAACTTAATCATGAACCGAAGGGTAGTCACTGTGGGGGCATAGCTAATATATATGTTTATATATAAGCTAGTGTATATGTTCATATATCCCCCTAAAACTATAAAAGGGTGTTTAAATACGTCCTAGTCCATTCCTATAATATTTAGTGACATTGTTATGAGGCTAAGCATAATATATGGCTAATTGATTTATGGAAATCATAGTAAGCCATAATGCTTTTAATGATTCAAAGGAATCACCTATGTGAGAGAGAATTAGGGTCGCTTCGAATGGCTTTTTTGGGTGCGCAATCCTAGAGCTCTCGCAGAACCAGGCTAGTGTTCCAGGACCATAATAGGACACGATAATGAGGAGATGGCCCGGCTAGGGAAAGTATTGTGTGAATGTATATTGTCGTTTACACGAATGGGGGGTTGTTCAAGGACATCACGTCTACAAAACCCTAGTTAGCTAAGTATGCTTCACAAAGGAAGGTTCAAAGGCAAAACCTACCTATCCTGCAATACTCGACTGTCGAGGTTTCATCGGGGAATTTTGTGTGTTTATCGATCTCCATTCATGTGGGGGATTGTTTGAAATTTTAGTGAAAATGGGTTTTTCACTAAATATTTTGGACATTAATAATATTTATATATGTGTTGTATAAAAAATGATTTATGGGTTTGTGTTCAAACTATGTCCAAATAGAGCTAAGATGAATGAGATATCGAAGCTTGAAGTTGTATGTTTGGAACAAACAAAGATGAGAAAAATGGATTGAGATTTGTCACCTTGTCCCACATAGGTGGGAGGATAAAACTTAAAGTGGTATATAAGGAGGAGCACTCCTTGTAAATTGTTTCCTTAAAGGCAAACACTAGTGGGGACCAAAGGGTGCATCGCACCCGCACACATGCGCGCGTGACAAGGGCGATAGGCCCAATGTGGTGCACTTTGAACTTCGCACACCGCCTTTGTATTTTTGCCCATGAGCGCATGGTCAGATACATGGCGGGTCCGCTTATGGCGCACCCTTGGGTTGCGTAGGCGGATGCCAAGGCATGTCGCATGGTGTTAAGGCGCGAGCTCCTTAGGCGCATGGCGCACATCATTGGCGCACCAGTGGGTGACTTAGGTGGATGATGTGGCGCAGGCCTCTCAGGCGCGCAAAGGATGCAAGTGGCGCACGAGTTTGGATGGCGCATGACCAGGTGGCATCCTGGTATGCGTAGTGGCATCCGTGTGGCGCGCGACTCCATATGACATGGCGTGAGATCCTGGCATGCACAGCGGCTTCCAATTAGCATGTGGCGCAAGAAGGTGTGTCTTCGTGAAAGCGCAGTGCAGGTTTAACTAAGGCGCACCTGCATGCGCGTCTACCGGTCAAACCAGTCTACTTACTAGAGAGTTACTGTTAGACGGTTTCCACTAGTGCCATAAGTTGAATGGCAATTTTCTTTTACTACCACTTAATATCCATTAATTTAGAGTTTAAACCCATTTTAATTACAATATTAATTATCTTGTTAATTACAAGATTAATTATCTTGTTAATTATAAGATTAATGATCTTGTTTATGACAATCATTAAGAGGGTTGAATTAGTCTATGCATCTCATTATAAAATGAATATGGTTTATTCGTTTGAGAATAAGAAGAAAAATAGACATAACAAATTCGTCTTTTTGTTCCATGGAAAATTAGAGAGGAGCACTCTCTAAATTATTCTTTTCTTTTTCTCAACTTCATATTTTCCTAAGTGTATGAACACCAAATTATACCAGGTGCTATCTCGGGCATGAGAGTCATCTCCGGCAGTACACGTACTGTTCCGGTTGTTGTACCCTGGGAGACAGAACCGTCTGAGAGGAGGCGCGGAATCTGTTTTAAGAGAAGCGTGTTGAACACGTGCCTCAACCAAAACCGTCAACAATTTTGCTTGTCTTGCAGCGGAGTTTCGATCTCGTAGGTGCGGTTGAAGTTTCCAAAGACATCGACTTGAATCAAGATTGGTACTATTAAATTGTATATTACATTTATTTATTTAGTTTATGTAACCGGTATTGTACTAGTAGAATTTTCCACAAATAACGAGAGTCTCGTACTCTCGTTATTATATATTTTGTAATATATTTTATTAAAAAGTGAACCTAGTTCCTACAGATCCAAAGAATATTCAGTAATCTTACCTGGTCAGAACGCCTCTTGGATTCGAGCAATGGCGAACAAGAACATGTCACCTTCTTCCTCCTTGGGAAACCCTAATCGAATACCCTTTTTTGCTCGTGGTTGACGACCATCCAAAGTTCAGCGTAATGTTCACTGTACCTGTAAACGGCCGGAAAAGTTTGCATCTGACTTCCATTGGCAAAAGGATATATCACGATTAAGTTGAAATGACTGGTCAATCGGAGTGTTTAGGTTCCATTGGCATTGAATTGAAGGATTTCACCAAACGCCGATTCAATGCTCTCATCAATTGAATCATTAATCTTTACTCAGGGGCAAATCAATTGCAATCGACATCATCAACTGAAACGCTAATCTTTAATTTGCTCTCAACATTGAAACCTCTTTTTTGAAGTAGTCATTTAAGGAGGGAATAATCAGGAGCAATGGATGAAAAATGGGGAAATAAAGCATGACCTTTGAGATAGCGTCTTAAAATTGAAAGGGAAATTACATTTCTATCCATAGGAAATGCTTTATGTAGGATATTATAAATAATATATTTAAATGATTATTTACACCACTATACTTAAATATTTTTTATTTAATTGTTTTTATGAGGATTTATTCTTCCATACATAAACATTTTTCGTTTAATCATTTTTATGAGGATTTATTCTTCCTTTTTACCTTTGCATTTTCATTTCCTTTTGTTTTACCTTTTGATTATTCCTTACTTTATCCATGTACTTATACATTTACGTGTTTACCCTTTTAGGCTAGACTTCGTTCGTTCGTCCAATCCTTACGCTCGTTCATGACTTAACTCGGTTTAAGTATGAAAAATCATGAGTATACATGATCCTTTTTTTTACTTTTACCCTATTTGGGATGAAAACATGTTCATATATCAAAACACTACGAATTGCAAAACATTATACAAATACATATCCACTTACATGTTTAATAATACTTTATGCTTATGCGCCACGTACTTGTTACAATTGTTCCTATACATATTCATTAACCTTGCAAGCCGCCCTTAACATGTATATCTTTATAGGATTGACAACCCGTCTAGATTGATCTTTTCGAATCTCTGGTCGTTGTTAAGTTTACATTCTTGACTTAGCATTTTATGCTAAGGTACACATAGTGTCTTACATTTAGGTTTGAATATTGCCTTTTGTACATGCATGTTACATATTGTCATATTAGTACTTTTGACATGTGGATTATGCCCCTTTTCATTTAGGCTATATGTATTAAACTTGTATACTCTCTAACTTTTCTGTTGATCATTATTTTAACATGTTTTCAGGCGACGCTTGATGATGCTATTACAAGAATGAGATCACATATGGTTTGGACCTAGACTTTCAATTTAATTTAAACATTATGTACTTGTTTCTTTTCGTTAGTTGAACAATGTGTTTCCCTTTTATGTTTTGTATGACAATTTTAATTCAATGATTAATATTTTTTTAGTTTAGTAGCATGATGTCTTTGAACAATCTATTTTGTCTTGCCTTGATATTTCCGCCATCGGTTGGGGTGTGACATGTAGGGGCGGCGATAATGATGTAGGGGTGGTGGTGGTCGTGTGGAAAGGGGCGGCGGAGGAGGTGGTGGTTGTGGTTATGGGGGTGAGTGTATGTCTTGTTGATGAAGATGAAGATGTGATATGGTGATGAAGATATTAAAGATTTGAAGAAGATGAAGGGTGAAGATGTGATACGGTGATGGTGATGGTGATGAAGAGGTGATATTGTTTTGATAATAATAATAATAACAATAATAATAATAATAATAATAATGCAAAAGACACATACGCCCTTCGAATTTGACTTGAAAAGACAATATTGCCCTGATCAACTAACGGTTGACTAACATATTATGTTGTGAGTAATTCAAATCGATAACCACATGGACTTGATTGTTCAATTTTTCTAAATAGGGACTCAACGTGTCATTTTGGACTCAACATGTCATTTTATGTTAACCACATAGACTCAAATTATAGTTTACACTTATTATATTTACATTAATGTTTATTTATTTTTTATATATTAATAGAAACTCTTGATAAATAGTAATAAATTATTTGTAAGTATGTGTTTCTAAGTGATATTTTATCTGGTCATTTAATCTTGATAAATAGTAATACATTATTTGTAAGTATTTATTTCAAGTCCAACAGACGACAGGAGTAAAGAAATTTGTCGTTCACGAAAAGAAAACTTAATTTTAAGTTTTGGTAATAATTTGCATTTGTTAACTTTTAAAAAAAATTCTAAATCCGCATCTATGTGTATTTGATTTTTTTAAATAATAAAAATAATGCAAAAGACACATACGCCCTTCGAATTTGACTTGAAAAGACAATATTGCCCTGAACAACAAATGGTTGACTAACATATTATGTTACCGGGACCGTGAGTGATTAAAATCGACAACCACATGGACTTGATTGTATAATTTTACCAAATAGGGACTCAACGTGTCATTTTATGTTAACCACAGAGACTCAAATTATAGTTTACACTTATTATATTTATATTAATGTTTATTTATTTTTTATATATTAATAGAAACTCTTGATAAATAGTTAAATTATTTGTAAGTATTTTTTTCTAAGTGATATTTTATCTGATCACTTAATCTTGATAAATAGTAATAAATTATTTGTAAGTATTTATTTCAAGTCCAACAGACGATAGTAGTAAAGAAATTTGCCGTTCAAAAAAAACTTAATTTTAAGTTTTAGTAATAATAATTTGCATTTGTTAACTTTGAAAAAAAATCTAAATCTGCATCCATGTGTATTTGATTTTTTTAACATTCCAAATTATTTGTATGTGCGTTGTGACGGTGCGTTACGCATGCATTAGATCGGTATCGGTCCGGTTCGTTATAGTACCATTATGATAAATGCACTTGGTATTGAAATCAACACATGTTTTATATCAAACAAAATCAATAATAATGAACACCTGTACCAGCACGATGTTGTTCAAATGGTATCGATTGATTTAGATTGTCATGAAACTGGTACTGGTATTCAATTATAGTCACAGAAAGAGTTGTATAAATGAAAACTTTTCGCAATTGAAAACCATAAAAATAAATACAAGTACCAATACCGATGTTATTCGGTACTTTAGCGTAACGATACGGTGTCAGTTTATCGAAAGAAAAAAACAATAACAATAAATATAGGTACTAAAATCGATGTTCATTCGGTTTTGGTTTTTTTCACCACAATACCGGCACAGTATCCATTATCAAACAGAAAATCATAAAAACTAATACATACCGGTACCGATGTTGTTCAGTTTGATTCGATACAGTATGGTAATGATATAGGCCAATTTATCGAAAGCAAAAATAATAAAAATAAATTCATAAACAAATGTTGATTAGTGGCTTCAATTCGATTTGGCATGATAACGGCAAAGTGTTCGTTTTCAATAAAATTGATATTGCAATGTTGAAAAAAAAACAAACATAGAATACAGATGAACCAAACCAATATCAACTAAACAACATCAATACCGGTACTGACGTATGTTCTTATTGTTTTCAATCGATGTAAAGTTTCCTCTTTAGTGTTGGTACCATAACATTACAAACCGAACTGATACTAACCGAATTCCCGCCATGAAGCGCGGGTAAATCTTACTGGTTGTATATTAATTGTGTGTGTAGAATGATTGATATATATGTATACTAGACGGAGCCGGCTTAGAGTTGACTCGGATTGCAGATAGTAGCACTAGGAACTAAAAAAAAGGCACACCCATGCTACACTTGTTCTAAGACCACCCGTAGTGGGCCAGGACATCACGGCAAAATGAGGCATAGCGCCGCCGCACACCACTAAGGCCGACGCTATGGGGGTTCGATTTTGGGTCCCCGCGAGCAATATAGCGGCGTGAATGATGGAGGTTTTAAAAAAATGACCGTTGCAACGGTCATATATTTAATAAAAAAATTCCTAAGCAATCTATATGTGTGTGTGTGTGTGTGTATATATATATATCCATAATCTTTCACATTACACTCAACCAAACCTCAAAATGTCACACCTCGAACGCGTTAAAACAACGAAACCTCGGCGGAAACGTCGGGGAGTGGAGCGACAGAATTATTGTTTCACAACCATGGATTCAAAAGTTTTGTTTTATTAAAATATTAACATTAAACATTGTCTTGAAATTAAGTTAAAACACAACCACATCGTCTAACATTTGTTATTTAGTCACTAAGGCCTTGTCCAGTCCTACATGAGCATGCATCCTAGTCGCATTCAACATCATTCAACACCACCTGAAACATATGTAAAAATAAAGTCAACAAAGAAATGCCAGCGAGCACATAGGTTTTGTGAGAGTGTCGGATTCATGGCTCGTTTACATGTTGCAATACCTCGTTAGACTACGAGAGTCAATAGTTGAAAACCTTGTTTTGAAAAGTGTATAGTATTGCAACATGATTAACCAACTCAAAACAAGTTGGTTATAGTTTATAAAATCTTGTAGCGATGAATCTTAACCCAAAACATTTGTTTAAGTAAACAAAATTGTAAATCGTCTTGTTAGTAAAACTCGTATGGTTTATATCGTTTAGTAAACATCATTATGTGATATCGTTTAAAATCGTTTGCCCAAGTGAACTAAATAATGCCACATAATGTAATATGATAAAAACACTTATATATAAGAAGTACCAACGGAGTATCTACCATGCTTTTATCATGTTACACCCGTCCCATTATCTAATCACAACCCAAAACCAATCGTTTGTTCAATTTGTTTAACTTGTTCAAATCGTTCCAATCGTTTAAACCGTTCTCGTTTTAATTGTGAAAACTACTTTTGGTCATCTCGCTAATAACATTCAAACCTTCGTAACTCGTCTATCGTTAAACTCGTATTAACAAACCACCAAAGGGTAAGTTAACAATCAACAGGTTCAGTCGTTACCCACATAACCCCCATACATAACCATGGGTGCAGTCCGATAACGGGATTTGTCAGATCCTATGGTACCATAACCTAATACTGGTCGGTTCGGCCAAAACTAATGAATGTTATTCGTTATGTAAATACGTCCAACAAGTTTGTTCACATTATCGAAATCGTTATTTGTTTAATATAAACCATAGTATTCGTTTTTTGAAATCATCGTAAAAAGTATCGAAATTGTGTAACACGTATGAATCACCCCAAAAGAATTGAAAACAGTAAAATAGGGGAACTATGTACTCACATCGAAGTGCAAAGTATCCTTGATTAAATGAACTAGCAAAGCTCGAGTAAACCAAGGAATTCAAGTAGCACCTAGTAATCGAATCGCTCGTTAATAAATCGACACCTAAATCGCAAGATCGGGTAGAACGAGGTTTTGTAAACCAAATGAGTATTGGAACTCATGTGATATGGTTTAACAAATCCTACATTCTAAATTGGAACCTATCCTAAGTGCTTTCGACCCGTTACGACCCATTAAGGTAGCTTATGCTACTTTAACGCGTCGTTCACGCAAATGCGTTTAAACCCAGTTTTGAAAACTGGTAAAAATGGTCCGTGCAGCACTTTTAACCCAGTTTCGTTGCGTTTAAACCCCGTTAACCCATTTTTAAGGCTCAATAATGAAGTTTAAGTATAGGGGACATGGAATATGCTTGAAAATATCACGGATGTCGGTTCGTTTGGTCATACGGTTGCGTTGTTCGGTTAATTACGACGAAACACGAACGGACGCGAAAAACGATCCAAATTGCGCGACGAATGGTATTTTTGCATTCCAATCACTAAAATAAAGTATTTTTTGGATTAATAAAATTTTTGGATGTCCGGATATGTTCAGAACGTAAGATATGCGCGTAAATGCAAACTTATGCACTTTTTGACGCTTTTAGTCCCTGATTGACCAATATGTTTATTTTCGCATACCGAACCCCACAAAGCCTATTTCTAAGATATGTAAAGGATATTTGTGGTATGTTTAGCTTATGATCATGTTCCAGAATGTACGTTACTATACGAATCGGCATACTTTCACAGTTCGACGCAAATAGTCCCTACGATCGAATAAACTTGTTTTCGACACACCAAACCTTCTAAAACTTATTTCTAAGTTATGTTTAGGTTATTTAAGGTATGTTAAGCCTATGTCACTATTCCGGAGTGTTTTTCGCGCTAAACTGATTGCGTTTATACACCAGTTTGCGTATAACTTTCCAGAAAGCGATTTAAAGCTTGAAATCGAACTAGAATCAAATCGTAAAATCATAAAACACAAATACACATAAAATGACACCAAAACACATCGTTTTATTGATAATTGATATTGTTTTACATTGTACATCGTTTACAGAGCACAATTGTCACAGTCTCCCCTACTTTAGGAAATTTCGTCCCGAAATTTTAACTAGAGGAAACTTGTGAAAACAATTGTGGATATTTCGCTTTCATTTGGTCCTCACGTTCCCAAGTAAACTCTGGGCCCGGTTTGGACTCCCAACGAACCTTGACCAATCGAATTCGCTTGTTCTTCAACTGTTTGAATGCACGGTCTATTATCTCCACAGGTTTCTCGACAAAGTGCATCGTTTCATCAACTTGAATTTCGTCGAGTGGAATATGAAGATCAGCATCGGCTAAACACTTTCGCAAATTGGACACGTGGAATGTTGGGTGAATATTCCCAAGTTCTGGAGGTAGCTCTAGTCAATTGGCAACCTTTCCGATTCTTTCAACAATCTTAAATGGTCCTACATATCATGGTGCAAGTTTTCCTTTCTTTCCGAATCTCACCACTCCCTTCCAAGGTGACACCTTGAGTAGGAAACGGTCTCCGATTTGAAATTCTAAGGGCTTGCGTCGCATATCCGCATTGTGACAACCCGAGATTTCAAGGTCTTTGTTATACATCACTTGTTTCGCAATCTTGTTCCTACAACTTGTTTTACGTAGTGTCATGTATAGTTTGTTTGATGATAACGTATTCTGATGCTTGGTTGTTATGTGTGTAATATGCTTGGTTGTTTTGTGTGTAATATGCTTGGTTGCTATGTGTGTAATGTTTAAGTTTAAGTTTTAATGTGTATGGAAATCCCAGGATGACGAAGAATGATTCTTCGCCATCAACTCTTCGCCACAACCTTACTAGACGAAGATTGATTCTTCGTCGCCACCAGTCTAGACGAAGGATATCCTTCGTCGAGCAGATCCTTCGCCGAACGGGCTCTCGGCCCAGTTCGCTTATCTGGCCCAACCCACTCCCTTTAATATATACGCGTATGTATGTGCATACTCCGCATCCTTTGACAAACCCTAGTCCCTTCTCTCTTCCTCTTTAGCGTGCACGATGGCAGCCCACTCGCGGCTATCGGAACTCGGCGAGTCTTCTCTTTCGGGGTATCCCCTGGTTAGTGTTGGTACATATGTTAAATTCTATTAATCATTCTCAACTTTATGTGACTTGATGTAATCGGACCATGATCGTGATACCTATATGATAATATGAAAGGTTAGAATGATGACAGTGATTGATGAATCAGGGGTGATCTAGGGTTGTTTGTATATAAATTCCTAATGATTAGCATGAATATATTAATTACTGTTTATGTGAATTGAAAGACCATGTTGTAGATTATGCTGCTAAACTAATAATTCTGATTATGCACGATTAGGGTATGTTTAGAGTTATGTGAATCGAAGAAACAGTTGTGATTATTTGTGATTAGATGTATGACGGCAAATAGGGTTTGTATGAACATCGTATAATAACTGCTAAACTATACTGTTTGATCTATTTTGGAATGTAACAAAGTGTGGTATCTGTTGATATGGTGACGAAGGTTCTCCCACGACGAACTTTGGCCGACGAAGATTGGGGTCCTTCGTCGACTGGCCTTTGGCGAACCTTTAGGATGCTTCGTCGGAATCACATCTTGGCGAAGTATAAACCTTCGTCGATGTGATTCTTCGTCGTCTTCACTTTGGCGAAGAATAGGACTTCACTGTAAGGATTCTTCGCCGTGTAGGCAATGGTCAGAACAGTGAACGAGATATGTTGTTTATGATATTGACACTTGTGTTTGTTGCATGATAATAATGTTAACTAGCAATGTGGTTTTGACTTGATTAGTATGAGTAGCCAATTCATCTGTTAAATGAGATTATGAGACTTGCACATGGGATGTGGACTTGTATGAGAACTGAGTACTTGCTACCTGTTATACAATGAAATTAGTGATGAATGCAATCTGTGTAAAGTACGTGATTTAATTATGAAACTGATGTTATTGATAACTACTGTTGGGAATAAGAACTTGTGTTATGAACGCGTGTGAAATCTGAATGTTTGCTACGTGTTACGTGACAATGTCGTTACTTGTGACTTGTTGAATACGTGATCTAGATGTGTGTTTACGAAACTGATCATCTTTGGTAACCATGGTAGGGTTTGGTTGACCAACTTGGAACGAGTACAGTAACTTAACAATCCGAGCAATCCAAGGTGAGTTCACTCCTCTTGAGCATGCGTCCCGGTGGGTGGGACAGTCAAATGGGTATTCCTGAGAGGAATAGGTACTTGGGTAAATAAGTGGATATTCCTGAGAGGAATAAGTCTTTTGGGTAAAAACTGGAATGTTGGATAATACACTCACTCCTATCACCATTAAGTCCCATCTTGTTTGTTACCTGAGAGGTAACGGGGTATTAGTTGGTAGCGCTATCTAGGTTTGGCACCCTCACCCCGTACCTGAGAGGACGGGTGTGAACTAATGACCCAGTCATGCCCAATGCTTTGATAGGGGCATTAGGGAAAGGGCAAAATAATCTGGAGCCATCTTGTACGGTATCGAGTTATTATCAACATTACTTTCGGAATTATTATTAAACTGGATTAAACACTTGGTAACTAAACATTTTTAGAAAACCGTGAACTCACCAGCGTTGTCTGATACACTTGTGTGCATGCTCGCAGGTTATAGATATGTGTGGAAGTGGAACTTGCTGTCTGGGATGCTGGAGTGGTCATGGGTCGAGACACATGGGAACATGAACAAGACTAGTTGGTTGTATACACTTGGGTTGGTTAACCTTTGTATTATGCTTCCGCTGAACACAACGCATTGTAAATAATGTTTTGTAACATCTTATCTTAGTAAAAGAAAGCTTTATTTAAAATCTTGTATGAGTTCAATGTGATTGGTGGCTAGATCCTGGTACGTCACACGCCTCGCGGAGGATTCCGCTTGGGGTATTTTTGGGGGTGTGACAGTTGGGTATCAGAGCCACTGGTTATAATGAACTTGGTTTTAAAATGTTTTTATAAAACCAGACTATAATTGAACAGTTCTGAATACGTGAATACGACCATGACACTCAGCTCCAGATTGCAATGTTCGTCTTTTCACCTGCCACATACATTACATGACTAGTACACATTTGTTTATGATGTAGCGTACGAACACACACTCGTCACTATAGCATGATTACATGAATTGCTTGCTTGCATTTTGATGCGTTGATAGTATGTCATAGTCTTTGGATTTATGTGATCTTATCATTTTGACAACCTCTGTTTGACATCTGAGTTTGAGGAACCATTTGACATGAGTTAGGAGGAGCTGAGATGAGCATGCAAATCACAATATTATTGTGGGTGCACACATAATAATAATGTGGGGTGTATGTGAGTCCTAGTGAGACTTAACAAGTGAAAAAGGGGTTCTGATCCATTATTCGACCAATGAGGAACATAACAAACCTATAGGGGTCATAGCAGTAACTGTCTCCTACTCGAACGTGATCTTTTCACTCCTCTCTGAATTCTTACGAATCTCGATGCTATCGAGTATCACCTGAACACTCATCTGAAAGTCTAAGCAAACTGTGTAGAATGTTAGGTGCTAGTACGAATGTCTCTGATATGAATGTCGCAGCATGATTGGTCTATACCTTTCTCATTTTTCTGGAACTTAATGTATTGACGCCTTAGATCCTAAAGTGCGATCACTTCAGCAATGCTTTAGCAACATACCGTATATTACTCAATCAACTTGCAAGATCGATGGAAAAGAAGATGAGCGTGGTACCTTGCCGACCTCAGTATTGGGACGACCCTGACTACCGGCAACGAACACCAGCAAATTGACTTCGATCGAATCCTTAACTCTAGTCAGTGACTTATGGGAGTCAACTCTTACGAATCAATCGGGGGCATAAGCGATGACAATTAACTATAGTGTGGAATATGTAACTGCCAGCACAATGAGTAGCGCCCTAGGATGTGGCACGAAATGTGAAAAGATGGACCCGGTTAGTGAAAGATCGTAGGGCTCTGTTACAAGCAACAACGTCAGAGGCAACAGTCACGGCGACATCAAGGTACTCGTAATCATAGCCTTCAGTACGTAAATGAAGGTGCCTACGACATGGATGGGCCGTTGTTAAATCAAGACGACGACAACCAAGGGAACGACGGCAGTACTGGAAACTCTCGTAAGGAAAACAACACTGGAAATGATGCTCATGGAAGGGCACTTAGGATTGGCGTGGGCGACGCCAGGATTATAGCAACATGGTGGCCTGCACGTTCTTGGTAACTAATTTTCTCGTCCCTGTTCTGTTCAACCCTGATACTTCTTGAAACTGAACTTGTTGTGGAATCGGCTGATGGCAAGTCAACTGAAGCCTAATATGTTCGTTGGGATGCAAACTCGACCTTGTGGGACAAGTGTTCGACATCGACCTTCCTTCTGCTATCCTTGATAGTTTCGATGCAGTAGTTAGCGTGGATTGGTTATTCAGATATCGCGCAAATATACCCCGTGAGCAGAAAATTTTGCACATCCCTCTCCCTAGTGGAGAACCGTTATCTGTTCTAAAGTATCAGAGTGGTGTAAAGATTAGCATCATTTCAGCAATGAAAGCCCAGAAGTGTCTACGGAGGGATTACCCCGCTATGTTGGCAATCGTTACTAATGTTAAGGCTAAGGAAATGAGGATCGAGGATCCACCAATTGTTCGTGATTCCTCTTAAGTGCTACTCGAGGAACTTTCAGGTTTACTTTCACAACTGATTAGGTAGGATCTCAGTTTGATCTCGCGCCAGAGGCAGCCCTGATTACTCGTACTCCTTACCATCTTGCACCAGGAGGATTGCAAGAACTGTATAATAAACTACAGGAACTGAGGGACAAGAGTTTCGTCGGATCTAGTTTTTTGCTTTGGGAAGCCCCAATTATATCCGTGAAGGTAAGCCTTTTCATATGTGTACTGATTATCGATGTAACACCTGTGTCATTTCAACCATCAAACAAATGCCCAACCAGTGAAATATTGTATTTCATACTTGGGATTTGTAAAAATATGTGTATCGTTTACACATATCAACTCTTGTTCGATTTCAAGCTCTAAATCGCTTTCTGGAAGGTTATACACGCACTGATGCGTAAATATAACCAGTTTAATGCAACGAACACTCCGGAATAGTGAAATGGGCTTAACATACCTTAAATAACCTTTACATAACTTAGATATAAGTTTTGGAAGGTTTGGTGTGGTGAAATCAAAGTTAATTCGTTTACAGGGACTAAACTTGACAAACTGCGAAAGTATGTCAATTTGAACTGTAACGAACATTCCGGAACATAACCATAAGTTAAACACACCTTAAATATCCTTTAAATAGCTTAGAAATAGGCTTTGAGGGGTTCGGTGTGCTAAAATAAACTTTTGGGTCATTCAGGGACTAAAAGTGTCAAAAAGTGCACAAGTTTGCATTTTCGCGCATAACTTACGTTCTGAATACATCTGGACATCCAAAAATTTATGTAAGCATGACTATATTATATTTTAGTGTTCGCCATAAGAAAAATCCATTCGTCGCGTCATTTGGATCGTTTTTCGCGCTTATGCGCATTCCGTCGTAATTAAGCGAACATCGCGATCGTACGACCAAACGAACCGACATCCGACATATTTTTGAGCATGTTTTGAGTTCCCTATACTTTAACTTCATTTTAGAGCCTTGAAATGAGGTTAACGGGGTTCAAACGCATCGAAAAAGGCCTTAAACACGTGCAGGGACCATTTCTGCCACTTTTGAAACATTTCTGAAACAGGGAGGTGCTAGCGTAGCGCGACTGCATAGTGCCTTTGCACTAGCGCTACGCTACTGCCTAACCTGACCAGATTAAGTGTATTTGCAATCAGATTTCAGCTGATTAACCACAACCACATGTTTGCAACTTGCTTAATCACTAAGATTAGGAGCATATGTGGCTCCATAACCTTTGTGACAAGTGTACGGCTCGGATCGTGGCACGATATTCAAGAAACGATCCTAGCGGCTCTACTTTATCTATAAATACCCACCCCCCTTTGGCTTAAAAACCCACAAATCTGATTGAAAAGACTCTAAGTTGGAACCTTCGTTTCATACCTGAGCTATTTTGATCTGGGTTAGCATTCGGGGACCCTGGGTAAGTATTCTTTCGTTCTTTTCCTTATTTTACTGCTTTTCGAGTCAGAAAGTCAAACTTTGTTTGACTTTCAGCATTGACCAGTAATGGTCAATGCGAAGTTCGTTTGAACTTCGCAACGTGATTGTAATCACGATGGTCATAGTCCCTTGGGACTATGCCTACTGATTACCACGTCGTCTAGGGTCGTAGGGTAAGCGATCTAATAAATCGATTATACCTCGAACCCGACCCAGTTTGGTCGATCATTAGGATCCGACCAAACACATTAGGTGACCATAGTAGGTAGGGAATAACCTTCCGAGGTTATACCCTATGGTCACATCGTTTAAGTAGTTGTATGATAGGTAGTTTATATGCCTTAGGTAAATTACCAGAATACCCTTTTCATGTATAATTGGTAATTAAGCATATGTAACCTAAACCTTTGTCACATAACTGATTATGTAATATGTTTAGGCATATAACACTTGTCATAGGGCTAGTTAGGCGGTCCGAACGCGTTTCACGCGAACGACGCGTTAAAGTAGCACAAGCTACCTAAACGGGTCGTAATGGGTCGTAGACACTTAGGTTAAGTTTCATTTAGTATGTGGGCTTTGTTAAACCAAAAGACACGAGTCTCTACACTCGTTTGGTTTACAAACCCTAATGCTACCCGATCTTCCGATTTAGGTCCGGTTTATTAATATAGCTACCTATACTAGGTGCCGTTTGATATCCGCGATCTCTAGCATTGTTTAGTTGTTACTCAAGGACTACTGAGCAATCCCAGGTGAGTACATAGACCCCTCTTTTACTGTTTTCCAAACTGTTTTGGGGTGGAACACATGTGCCTACTTGTTACTTTCATGCTTTCCTGTTTTCACATCATATACATGCTATGTTCGTTAGTACATTATAGTACATGATTTCATTACTTTTTATGCTATGTATGCCCATTGTGTGCGTACTTAGTACATTGTTTTACATTACATCTCATGCTATGTATGCCCATTGTATGCGTACTTAGTACATTGTGTTACATTGCTTTTTCTGTTGCATATGCTTATCCAGCATATGAACACGTTATACTACATATTGAACCGTTGAAATCATTTGACTGTGATCCGTTGATATCTGTGAACCGTTTGTATCTGTGAACCGTGTGAACTGTATTTGACATAGACATTTCGGCATAGACATTTTAACATGATTGACATTTGATCATGCATTTCCCACAAAACATAACTTTGATTTAAACCAAGTTTTACTTCAATACTTTGTTCTTGTGTATATGGTTTAGTTGAGACATTTCACTTGCCATACATGATATTTTGACATAGACATTTGACATGGATATTTGACATAGACATTTGACATGGATATTTGACATAGACATTTTGACATTAGTTTGGTTTGATTAAGTGATTAAGTAACGATGCGTGTGTAATATGATACAAGCATGGTGGATACGCCGCTGGTACTTCCTATATATAAGTGTTTGTATGGTATTACATATTGTAGCGTTATTTGAATCATTTCAGTTTGAGACATAGAACATTTTATACAAATAACATACTTTTCACAAGACATTGTTTTACAAACAACTTATCTTATACAAACTCATCTTACATGGTTATTTATTAAACCATACATTATTTACTTATTTATACATATCATCTGATCTTATCGATTTTCAAATGATTTACAAAACAAAGCAAATTACAAGGTTCATGACTAAACATTTTCTCAAACATAAGTCATGGAACCTATTTTCACAAAACCTATGTATCTCACAGGCATTTTTATGCTGACGTACCTATTTTCACATGTGTTTTTCAGGAGCTGTTGCATAAGATGATCAAGATACATATAGGCAGACTTGGGCTTTAGTAACAATAAAAGATGCAAGACTAGTTAATTATGTTGTTTTTCCTTGTTTGATTAGACATTGTAACACTTTTAAGCAATAAAACGAAACTTCAATTGCCATGGATTTGAAACAATTAATTCTGTTACAACACTCCCCGATGTTTCCGCCACGTTTCGTATGTTCTACGTGGTCGGGGTGTGACAGAAAAGATGGTATCAGAGCCAATGGTTATAGGGAATTAGGTTATTAGTAATTAGTAATGCTTTGACCTAGTCTATAACTTTCTTAGGACCCTAACGCGAGTTTACTTGCGTTTAGTCATAAAACAATACCGTCACCTATCCTTAGGCGACTACCACAACAAGAACATAAAATTTCAAAACCGCTTTGAAAAACTAATCATCTGTTCTAGGATGATTAATTACTAGGTTTTGAACCCTCTGTTATAAGGTTTTGAACCCCTTTGAGTTTTCAAAAATCTCGTCAAGGTTTTGGGTTTTAAATAATGTGAACACGTGCAAACTGGAAGGGTGAATGCCTGTATTCTGGGTTTTCTGTCTAGGCAAGCACTTCGTATACATCTCATCAGACGCGAGACCAGTTGTGCTTACCTGGGAATTCTTGGAATGAGTGTTCACTTATAGGCGAGCATATCTTCGCAATACATTATTTTTGACCTATTTACTTTTCACTGTGTGTCGTTTGTTGCTTTGTAGTAACAAACAAATGACCACTATCCTTGTTTTCATCAGATTTGTTTCATCTCATTCTTTTCGTCTAATCCTCTCACTCGTTTCATTTCATGTTTCCTCTTTTAGAATGCCTCCTCGACGCGAAAGCCAGATAGCGACTGCCGAATTGGCAGAAATCATTGCGCAGCAAATGGCTGCTCAATTCCCAAACCTCTTTTCTCAATGGAATCAAGCCAACAACAACAACAATGGTCCGTGCAACTTCAAGAGTTTTAACTCGGCGAAACCACTCAAGTTTAGTGGTTCTGAGGGAGCGACTGGGCTTCTTCAATGGTTCGAGAGCATTGAGAATACTTTCCGCCATGTGCAGTGTCCTGACAATCGCAAGGTCGAGTTTGCTTCGAGTGTGTTCCAGAAGAGAGCCCTTACGTGGTGGAATGGGGTTATGAGAGATCGTGGTGCAGAAGTTGCTCTAGCACAGACATGGGCCGAACTTAGGGCTCTCATGATGAAGGAGTTTTGTCCTCGTCACGAGATCAGGGCTTTGGAAAGGGAATTTGATGATCTTAAGCAAGTCAGCGGTGAGCATCGAGCCTACACGGACCGTTATGAGGAGTTAAGTCTGTTATGCCCAAACATGGTCACGCCTTTGGATAAGGCGATCGAAAAGTACATTGATGGCCTTCCCGACTCAATACAAGACATTTTGACTGGTAGCAACCCTACTACTGTTAGGCAGGCCATTGAGTTATCTGCAACCTTGACTGAATCGCAGATCAGGAAACGTAAGCTTTTCCGAAAGGGTGACAAGAAACTGGTCGAGGAATCGAAACCAATCGAGGAATCAAAGACCATGGATGAACAGACTGGATCCTCTAAGAAGTCAAAGAAGCGAAAGGCTTCTCAGAACTTCGCCGTGGTCGCTCACAATGATCAAGCCGTCCCCAACCAACCAGCTCAACCCCCTGCCAGGAAACCCTACAAAGGAACTGCACCCATGTGCAACCAATGTGGCCTACATCATCATGCTGGTGTGAAGTGCCGCACATGCCAAGTTTGCGGACTTATAGGTCATACAGCGAGGGTTTGCCCAACAGCAGCAGCACCAAATCAGATTAACAACAATCCTGCTCAAGCTCGTTTCCCACTGGGATCTTGCTACAACTGTGGCGAGATGGGCCATTTTAGTAGAAATTGCCCAAGACTTGCTGATGCAAATCCAGCGCAGGGATGAGTATCTGACCGACAGAAGATAACGCTGTTTAGAAAATAATCGAGCCTTGTGTATTATTTTCTTTTATCACAATCTATGAAACAGTTGTTGTTATTGTTGTTTATAAATAAATCTTTCATTTACATTTCAATATGTTTATGTGGTTGCATGTATAAACATATCCCCTACAATACCGACAATCAAGGAACCGCATTCCTTGAAGAACAGACTACTTCCAAATTTCTTCCCTTGTATAATCTCTTGCGTTTCCACGAAAATCCTAAGTACCCGTTTCTTCCAAGAGAAACGATGTACGAGGCGCCAAGTTAATAGCAATCAATAACAAGAAAAATAACAATTAAACAAATATGTGGTTATGTGCTTATGTGTTATCCTTTATGTGTCATGTGATCCAATTTATGTTATTCAAATCCTCGTAAAATCTTACATATCTTTGTGCAAGAGATTCATAGTAGGATACCCAAAGGTACTACTTAAATCCTTAATGGACTTCTACGTTGTAGTTAAAGTCCCTTGGATTATAATGTACTACTTCATAATTAGACCCTTTAGTGGTCTAGTTAAACAGATTGATCCAAAAATCTGATTAGGGATATCATGTGATGATATAGCTGAAAGGACTCCTTAGTGGCCTAATTAAGAAGATCCTCTGTTGATCTAATTAAAAGGACCCTATGGTAGTCTAGTCACTCTCATCTCAGGTTTGATATCTTTCCCCACAACATTTCAAAACAAACTGTGCGGACTGTGCAAGGAATTACGTAATTATGGATGCATACATAATTATGGAATTTAGTGCACAGAAATCACAGCAAGTTCTATCATGTATCAAGAGTTAACCCTATTCATTTCCAATTCTGATGAAGCATCCGTTGAGGAAAAATGAACTAGCTATTCATTTTTCACTTCTGAAGAATATCCGTTGAGGAAATGAATATCCGTTGTTTATCTTTTCATTTCCATTCTGAAGAATAACCGTTGAGGAAAATGAATTATCCATTCATTTTCGTTCTAAAGAATATCCGTTGAAGAAATGAATATCCGTTGTGTAATCCTTCATTTCCAACTCTGAGGAAGCAACCGTTGAAAATGACTCCGTTAGTTCATTTTCGTTTCTGAAGATTTATCCGTTGAGGAAATGAATATCCGTTGTGTAATCCTTCATTTCCAACTCTGAGGAAGCAACCGTTGAAAATGACTCCGTTAGTTCATTTTCGTTTCTGAAGATTTATCCGTTGAGGAAATGAATATCCGTTGTGTAATTCTTCATTTCCAACTCTGAGGAAATAACCGTTGAAAAT
>JARYGA010060732.1:0-20885 GCA_030545235.1 Helianthus tuberosus
ATACTATGTTCACCCTTAATCAATGCCATCATCAATCATTCAACTCCACCATAACAACTTCCGGCAGTAGTTCTAGATCCTCCACCGAACATCACACCACCCACCACCACCACCAACCACCACAACAATGCTTCTTCATGGAAGAAGACAATCTCTCTTCTTCTTCATCTATACAACCCTACTACTCACCTAACCAATTTCCACCACATGATAATAATAATAATAATAATAATTTCCACCACCACTTAATTTCTACTTCCCCTCCCCAACCATCGAAATCTCACGCGTTTTCACAAGACGTCGTCAGGGAGTTAAACTCCCTGTCTCCCAATTGCTGGAGCCACGAGCTGTTATCTGAATCAGCGCGTGCACTAGCTGACAACAACAGCTCACGGCTCCAGCAACTGATGTGGATGCTCAACGAGCTAAGCTCTCCATACGGAGACATAGACTCAAAACTTTCATTTTATTTTCTTCAAGCGCTTTTCGCTCGCATGACAGAGTCCGGTAACTCAACCTACCGGACTCTCTCATCAGCTTCGTCAAAAACATGCACTTTTGAGTCCACTAGAAACTTGCTTCTCAAGTTTCAAGAAGTCAGCCCGTGGACGACTTTCGGACACGTAGCGTCCAACTCAGCCATCATGGATGCATTCAACGGAGAGACAAAACTACACATAGTTGATTTCAGCAATACATACTGCACCCAATGGCCAACTTTGCTAGAAGCCATCGCTACCCGCACAGACGACACACCTCACCTCCGCTTAACCGTCGTAACCACCACTGGAAGCAACGGAACAGAAACAGTTATGCAAGAAATCGGAAACCGGATGGAGAAATTCGCAAGATTAATGGGCGTCCGGTTTAAGTTCCACGTAGTTCACCACTCGGGTGATCTATCGTATTTTAATTTAAACCAACTCGATACTAAAACCGATGAGTGTATTGCTATAAACTTCAATGCCACGTTACGGTCAGTTAGTTACGACCGTAGGGATTATTTATTATCCATGTTTCGGAACATAAACCCTAAAGTTATAACAATCGTTGAAGAAGAAGCTGACATGGATGTAGGAACTGACGGAGTTAAATTTTTGAAAGGGTTTGAAGAGTGTTTGAGATGGTTTAGGGTTTATTTTGAGGCTTTGGACGAAAGCTTTCCGAAAACGAGTAACGAGAGGTTGATGTTGGAGCGGGAGGCGGGTCGGGCGGTGATGGATGTAGTGGGACGGCGGCCGGAATGTTCGGTGGAGAGGCGGGAGACGGCGGAGAGGTGGTGGAGGAGGATGAGGGGAAGTGGGTTTGATGGGGTTGTGATTAGTGAAGAAGGGTGTGATGATGTGAGGGCGTTGTTGAGGAGGTATAAGGAAGGGTGGTCGGTGTTGCAGCCGGAAATGGGTGCCGGAATATTCTTGATGAGGAAGGAGACGCCGGTGGTGTGGGCTAGTGCATGGAAGCCTGTATGATTATTGTGATTGTGACTTTTAGAAGAAAAATGAAAAGGGGAAGGGGAGTAGGTGGCACGTGCATGGGATTATGAGATGAAGTTAAGGGTTTGATTTGTTGATTTAATCTTGTTTAGCAAATGGTAATATTTTTCTTTTTCTATTTTGATGTCTATTAGTTGAAAATTTTGTGGCAAACTTCATTTAAAACATGAATTAAGATATTCTTTTTAAAATATGTTGTTTAGTTATATAGCATCTTAGATTCGTTACGTAAGTTTAATTTTGACTTATTTTGGAGCCGGAGCTCTCACCGAAAGCTCGGCTGTTTGTGGGATTATCCTAGGTATGGTAGATTTTGCAATTTGTACATGATCATTTATGTTTATCAAATTTGTACTAAGGCCAGAGGGTGTGGAGGGTGTCACCTCTGCCAGATCACCTTTGGTAGCGCCACCCCCTGCCACCATCCATACCATCAACTTTAAAGGGGGGGTGCCATGGTTCCAGCGCCACCATGGTAACAAGGAGGAAGAAGGGTTCAGGTGGGGCCCATATGCATTTCAACCAATACAATTTTTTTAATTTTGTTTATAAGGGGGTTGTATCCCACACCGTGCAAGTTAAAGGAAGGCGTTATAAAGCTCCCTGACTGACGTGGATCCTATGTGTCGCTGACGTGTCTTGATAAAGCCCCTAGGGGCTCCATCACACACCCTCCGGCCTAAATAAAAAAGGTTTGCCAATGTATCACAGCTCCATAAGAGGGTGTTTGAGATTACGTTTTGAAGTGATTATTTGATTATTGCGTTTGTAAAACATAAATAATCTAAAAAGTGTTTGGATGAAAAAGTGATTATCTGCCTCCAAAACGCAGTTTTGGAGAAGCATGTACCTACATGCTTTTTCAAAACGCAGTTTTGAAAACGCAAAATCTATTTTGAAAACGCATAATCTATTTTGAAAACGCAACACCAAACACCCCCTAAGTGCAAATTTTATTTTTCTTTTTCTCTTATTTCACATTTATGGTAATAAAACATCACTTCACTATCTATCTATACTTTCTATAAAAGGAGAAATCCCAATGACATAAGAAAAGCTGATGTGTCAGCTAGAGAGGCTGTCCAACAAGACTTTTCTTATGTCATTTTTACATCATAAACCTTAATATTAAAAGACTTTAAATTTCAAAGCTGGCCCACAATCACCTTTTCAAAGGTCTGCCCACATACAAATGGGCAAACATCTGCCCTCATTCATAATTGAAAGCACTGGCCCACCCTCTAATTCAAAGCTCTGCCCTCATTCGTAATTGAAACCACTGATGTTCATTTAAAATTCAAAAAACCTCTGCTCACATTCAAAATTCAAAATTTTGGCTACAGATTCAAAATTTAAACCATATAGATATATAACATACTCTCTTATTCAATCAATTACTCTCTCTTTATATTCATTCACCACATTCTCTCTCTAAAAACTTCTCTACCCTTTCGTCACTAGGTACATTTCTCAAATTAATCATCATCACTCTCAAAAATCCTAATTTTTTGTTTGATTCGAGCTAAATATTAACTCTGAGTAAGCCTAACAATTGAGACATCGACATTTGCGACATTTGCAGAAACTAGATCGATTGTGAGTTTATTATGTGAATTGAGATATGAAGGTTGAGTTGAGGATATCAATGGAGGTTAGGGTTTTACTTATATTGCTTTCGGCTACAACCCTTAACAAGTTCGGTCTTTTAATTTAATTATGAGTCCTTTAATTTAGTTATCAAATCTGTATGTTCATATGTTGGTTTTGTATCACAGATTGCTTTCCTATGGAAATTGAAATGTTGTAAGTTAATTTTATGCTAAGTTAAAGCCAGTTATATAAGTATTAACTTTGCATTACCTTATTACCAGTACCGCCCAACCTGCAAACCCTCGCTCGCTTGCTGCCTCAAAACCCCAGATCCAATGTCCCCGATTCACACTCCTGCCAGCGGCGATCAACTTCCACCGGTTGCTTTGACCTACTTTTGTTTTGTGTAAGCTTCCTTCTTATTACTGCAATTATCAGTTTAGTTCACAGTTGGATGATTTCGAATTTTATTCAAGCTTCCTTTCCAATTTTTATAGCAGGTGTTTGAATTTTGCTTTTGTTAGATTTAGGGTTCATTTGGACCGCCTACCAATTAGGTAAAATTGAATCGGTTGACTTTACAACACTGATCTGAATAATGAAATGATTAAGAATGAATCACCATTTGTAGGTGACTATTGAAGAAGTCAGTATGTATGATTTAAAAATTGAGTAAAGATCACACACAGATTTATGTCTTTCCAAGCTGAATTATGTGTCATTTTGTTTGCAGAAATGTCCTTCTTGACGACCCAATTTTTCGGTGACATAAACACTCAGGTTGCATTCCAACTTATGGACGACAACTTTTCATTTTCAGGTCTGTAGTAAACACACACCTTATCAAATATTCACACGACGAAACCCTTTCTTTATACACTGAATCAATTTAAGAATGAATCACCATTTGTAGGTGACTATTGAAGAAGTCAGTATGTATGATTTAAAAATTGAGTAAAGATCACACACAGATTTAAGTGTTTCCAAGCTGAATTATGTGTCATTTTGTTTGCAGAAATGTCCTTCTTGACAACCCAATTTTTCGGTGACATAAACACTCAGGTTGCATTCCAACTTATGGACGACAACTTTTCATTTTCAGGTCTGAAGTAAATACACACCTTATCAAATATTCACATGACGAAACCCTTTCTTTATACACTGAATCAATTTGGAAAATGACAGAATTATTCAGCCATACCGCTTCCAGACAGTTATCACAAATGTTTTTTGCAGTACTCTTCTAACCGATCGATCTTCTGGTGCATGTTTGTTTTGCTTTGTGAATACCCAATCTGATTCGGCAATAGCAAATACGTCAAAGGAGTTTGCTGTTGAACTAATTGACATGCGTGTCACAATCGGAATGAAGAATTGAAATACATGTATGTTGCAGTTCAAAATAAATAAAAATGTGTATGTAGGAATTTATATTCTTTTGTTAATATTTAATCGTTGATATTAATATTTTGACTATTGAACTAATTGACATTAATATCTTGTTATTTGCCTGATAGATTCACACAGCTGGGTCGAAAAACGGTGATCGTGCACCAGCTACTCACAAGGGTTACCAGTATTTATCATTGTGGATATTGAGAGAGGAATGCAAGATGGACAAGTAAGCCGTTTTAATGTTGCTTCGTGTAATTGCATAGCATTTGGTTTCATATACTTTCTGTGAACCCATTTCATTAACATCCAAGATGTTGACCACCAAGAGTTCTTCTGTGACAACCCGAACTTTCAAGGTTAGTATTTCGTGATTCTTTGACTTCTAGCTTGCATGGTTACATCTTATGTCTCGCTACATACTGACTGAGCGCATGTTACGATAAATGCTTAATGGCCCTAAGAGATGATTAATAATTTAGTAGTGTAAATTGTTTGATTGTTCGTTAAGCTAGTTGTACACTAAGCTAATATGCACAATACTTGACTGTGGATGTGTTAACCCTTAATTGTATACTTATAGGATATATTGAACCCGTGTCCTTCGCACGAGTTTATGTAACACAATTTACGTGCACACCTTGTATATGTGATCATTATATATTAAATGTATATGTGATCATTATATATCAATGTTTTATGGCACGATACCGTTCACACCAAACAACAGGGCCGCACACCAAGTAATCGGCCCAAAGATCCCTATAATTGTTTACACCTTGATCCACAGCCATTACGAGCCCATTATGGAGCCCGATATACTTGCTTGTACGTATACATTCTTAGCCTAGGTTTGGATCCTAATATCTTGCAAACTATAACAAACTCTAAACCCTTTCTCCTCCCTCTACCCGCGAATCAGCAGCTGCGTCACTTGGATCACAGCTTTCCTTCGTGGCTTTCCCTCTCACACGACCTTCTGGTTAGTGTTCATATTTAAATTGATTGTTGTTAATCATTCTCGGCTATATGTGTTTTGATGTGGATTGATCATGATCTTGGTGCCTATGTGATAACATGAAAGATTAGAATGATTAGGGATGCATAATAGTGATTGATGAATCTGTAGTGATAACTAGATGGATTAATGGTTGAGTACTTATAATAATCATGATTGATGATGTACATGTCCGATATAATCGTGCTTATAATAATCGTGATTAATGATTTATATGTCTGGTATAATCGTGATCGATGCATGAGAACTGATGTTGGCCGATAGCATGGAGTCATAGGATAGGGTCGGTTATTGTTTATAAATTTATAAGATGAATTTGATTATGTAAGTATTATAAGGGCCTTGTAAACTGTGATGCTTATCTTGAGCAATTTGATGTTGTTATCGTTGGGAGTGCACGAAGACTAAGAATGATGATATTGGGATTGGCATAATTAATATAGTATATGATTTGTGACAACCCTTATTATATACATATGAATGGTGGCATAATTAACATAGTATATGATAATGATCAGTTTTATAAAAATGGTTTAAATCATTAAAGTATGGGCTTAATGGGTATAACTGATTGGCTGAATGTTAGTGGGCTTGCTAGGATGGGCCGCATATCGTAGGGGTTGGGTAAAACAGGTGGGCCGCGCAAGGTGGGCCGAATCATGTCGGGTCGCACATTTCAATAATGGGCCGCACAATGACATAATAATCTAGACGCACACTTATACTATAGTCGCACACATTTATGGATCGCGCAAGTATTATGAATCGTACACACGCACCGAGTCACACACTGCAATTGGGCCAAACATTGACATTGGGCCGCACTCCTCAATAATGTGTATTATGGACTGTTAAGTATTATTTGGAATCGAGGATCTGTATTGTGAACTTGTATGAGGCACAAACAACTGTTATATGATTGTGAGACATGAACTCGCATACGACATAAATACTGCTACAAAATGATATGGATTGTTGAATGGTTTCGTGTTACGGCTTGTATAACGATGTATGTCTTGCTTGTATGCAACTTGTGAAACGTGTACGATGAATACGTGATTTATGTGTACATGAAACTAACTGTCTTTGGTAACCACGGTAGGGTTTGGTTGACCAACTTGGAACGAGTAATGTAACATAATATACCGAGCAATCTAAGGTGAGTTCATCTCTTGAGCATGCGTCCCGGTTGTTGGGACAGTCATTGGGTATCCCTGAGAGGGATGGGTTTTTGGGTAAATCAACTGGGTATTCCTGAGAGGAATACATCTTGTGGGTAAAAACTGGAAATGTTAGATAATACACTCATTCCTATCATTCTAAGTCCCATCTTATACCGAATAGTTACCTGAGAGGTAACGGGGTGTTAGTTGATAGCGCTATTAGGCTTGGCAACCTCACACTGTACCTGAGAGGACGGGCGTGAACTAATGACCTTAAATCATGACCATTGCTTAGATAGGGGGCAGTGGGGACGGGCAAAACAATCTGGCAGCCATCTTGTACGGTACTCGGGTTATTATCTACATTATCATCAAGGAACTGAACTAAACACTTGGTAATTAACGTTCTCGTAAAACTATGAACTCACCAGCGTTGTCTGATACACGTGTGTGCATGCTCGCAGGTTATAGATTATGTGGATCATGGAACTTGCTGTCTGGGATGCTGGAGTGGTCATGGGTCGAGATACTTGGAATCGCGAGACGAGTCTAATGGTTATCATGCATATGGTTTATGAAACACTTAACTAACGATTTATGCTTCTGCTGAACACGATGATTTGTAATTACTGTTTTGTAACACTTTATGTTAACGAATGAAAGTTTCATTTAAAATCATGTATGAGTTCAATGTAATTGGTGGCTAGATCCTGGTACGTCACACGCCTCGCGGGGGTTTCCGCTTGGGGTATTTTTGGGGGTGTGACATCTTCAGTGGTTGCAGTGAAGTCAACCCAGCAGTCAAGATAGATTTACACAGTTGTTGATGCGAAGATGAACATCGTAGCATTGACATTTCACTGGAGGTAACTGCAGTCGGTTTTGATGGTCAAAAGCAAAAATGGCCTATACAATTGTTTAATATGTATTTAGATCATATGTGAAATGCATCTCAATGGGTGATTTTTAACCAGGTAAAATCATAAATGGGTATGCCCGATATCTTGTGAGGAAGATGCTTGTAATAATACTCGAGGGAGCTCCAGTCAGTTGCCTCAAAAGCAATCTACAGGTACTTATTGTCTTTGTTATGCTTTTGAATACACTATGTATGACTGCAGTTCCAGAAATGCAAATATTCGAAACTGAAATTTAAAGTTGAGTTATCGGAAGCGTCATCGTGTGTTAAATTGTGTAATTCGAGCTCGAAGAAGTTAATTCGTAAAGTCGATGGAGCGTTGAGATATTCATATGATGATGATGATGAACTTTCGGTTTCAGTTGTTGTTAGTGCAATCGAGAAGTCAGAAGTTACAATGAGATCCGAGGGTTCAGTTTTCCAGAAAGAGGTTACAAATCGAAGAGATAGCCATAATAGTGCAGATGGTAATTTATAAGTTTATACGTTTTACTTAGTTTGAATTTATTAGTTTTAATCAGACATTATTAATAGTTTTTTATTTGTCTAATATGAAGGATTTGCAAGGACAACCAGGATAAAGCTTTTGCAGACTGCTCAGTTCCACAAGAGAAATCAAACGCTGACATTAACGAGGAGTTGGAATTATCTGAAGAATCTTGTGAGGAAGATGCTTGTAATAATACTCGAGGGAGCTCCAGTCAGTTGCCTCAAAAGCAATCTACAGGTACTTATTGTCTTTGTTATGCTTTTGAATACACTGTGTAGGACTGCAGTTCTAGAAATGCAAATATTCGAAACTGAAATTTAAAGTTGAGTTATCGGAAGCGTCATTGTGTGTTGAATTGTGTAATTCGAGCTCGAAGAAGTTAACTTGAAGCCGAAGAGGTTGAAAAGGATACAACCTTGCTACCTTGTGTTTCCGTAGTTCTTATCTCTTGTAGTTCTCTACGGATATGCATTCTCTGGAGAGTGTGGATTTTCACATTTACTCTGTACACAAGTGGACCGGTTCTAAAATTGCCGCTCTGCTTCAACAGATCCGCAGTGTCAAATTTCTTACGCTTAACTTGAAATTTATTAAGGTATATGGTTGTTGTCCTTTATTTTTATTGCATTTAGTAGTGGAATTCTATTTGAAATTGGAATAAAACAAATTTAGTTATTTTGTGGATTTTAAGTTTTTATAATTTTTTTGCAGCTTCTTTCTTCATATATGGAAAGAGTCTCTCGTTAAACTTCTCCGTTTACTAACTTGAAGAGTTTAAAGATTCATCCAGATCGCGTAGATAAAGAACATAAGAAAGTAAATGTATCTACTCAAGTCATAAAGTATTTGCTAGCTGGTTCTCCAACTGCGACCTTCACAATGATCTCGTATGAGGTAATGACCACATCCCCATATATGCCACACATCATATTTGTTTTATGTGAACTTTCTAATGTGTTCTCCTTTAACGATTTAATCTAGGAATTTAAGGAACAACAGCAGAAGGCTCGAGCTTTTGCGAATACTGAGACTCGTATGGATCAAAGGAAACCACCAGTTAAGAATGCTACAATGCTGCAAATCCAGCTAAGTGACTGCTTAAACGAGCTTGCTACAATATCACTGACGTCTTCTTAGCAAGCTGTATGGTTTTATTTTCCCATATACGCGCAAGTGATAATTATACATACTTTAGTTTCCAACCGCTTGCCGTTAAGATCTATAAACTATTTGCAGAATTACTACCTATATATTGTATACATCCGCAGAGACTATCCAGCCATTTTGATGTTACTTTCTACTCTTATAATACACACAATATTCGTTCATTATACTGTTTGTGGCAGTGGTGGTGATAGACGAGCGAGATGTGATCATGAGCGAGAGAGCCAACATATATGATCATAGTTAATAAAGTAAGCTTGATTGGTTCACTTACCAAGTGCAATAGATGCATGTGTCAATGTAGGATTTTAATGAAGTTTGCAAAGTTAAAAAGAACAAATTACAAACTATAGTTCAAACTACATATAAACCAAAGTATTTTCACATTTTACACTAAAAAAAGTCCCTCGGCATAAATTAGTATTGGTATCTTATATATAGAAAACCTGACATGATTAAATTGAGTAGAATGGATGTATGTAAATGTTGTGTAAATGTTAGTATCTTTATATATAAAATAACCAGGTTAGAAATCCGTGTATTACAAGGGTGAATATAGGAAATATTAAATAGTTAGTAATGAAGATTTAAGAATATATTATGTTTTATTACTATTGTTTTTAGTTAACTTTTTAAAATTAAGAAATAGAATACAAATAGGTGAAATAAGAGAAGTGGGGATGTTTGGCCAACCATCTGTTCAGGCTTAAACATCTGTTAGACATGAAAGCACTGTTGAAGAAGAAGAAAAGTCTGTTCAAAGGGCAAAGCCCTGTTAGAGACAAGATACTGATATAGAAGGCCAAACATCTGTTTAAGCCTGAACAGATGTTTGGTAAGTCAACAGAGGTTTAAATCCCTCTGGTTTGTCAACAGAGGTTTAAGGCCAAACATCTGTTTAAGGCCAAACATCTGTCTAAGTCCAAACATCTGATAGAGAAGGCCAAACATTTGTTTAAGGCCAAACATCTGTTTAAGCCTGAACAGATGCTTCGTAAGTCAACAGAGGTTTAAATACTTAGAAACAATACGATGAATACGCAGAATTGATCATGGAAACCAATGGGTATGCATGAATTTTTATAAAAAACGACCCGTGTTTGCACACAGGTCTTACCGCTAGTACTATATAATTAAAGAAACCAATAAAAGAACACTTGTCATTATTCTAGACCATCTACTCTTACTTAATTGTAGATAATTATTATTTAATTTATATTATTAAATTTAATATTTGTTTCAAACATTTAAGAAATTACGGATAAAGTTCCATAAATTATCTTATTATTTATTTATATTAATTACTAGGTTAGAAGTTATATCTTAATCATTGAAACAAATTACTAGGTTAGAAATTATATCTTAATAATTGAAACAAATATAGAGCATTTTCATAACGAGGGTGGAGGGAATGATTTTCTTATTTATATTAATTACTAGGTTAAAAATTATATCTTAATAATTGAAACAAATATCGAGCATTTTCATAATGAGGGTGGAAGGAACGATTTTCTTGCTTAACAAATAATACATTTATTTAATATATTTAAAATACAAGAAGAATAATAACTACATTTATCATACTAATAAATTTATCCAAAAACAACTATCCTTTTAAGATGCAACTCAAGTCCATATATTTAAATTTTTAAGTTATATAACTTAATAATTACCAATAATTTATACTTATCTAATTAATTTAAATATTATTTTGTAGCTACAAGTTTATCGAATTGGCTAATTGCTATATGCCTAATCTAAACATTTCAACAATATTTTTAGAACTAATAAATTATGACCACTGTTATTTAAATAAAACTTGGGTTCACGTCGTGAGAAAGTCGATGATATAGTTTGTCTTCTAATCGATGGTTCAAATGCTTTCATATTTATAAACTTGACAAACACCACAAGTTTTGATCATACATAAAACAAAATTTTGTTCGGATATTAGAAAAGTGTCTTAAAATATCGTTTTATAATTGTTAAATCTTCGTTATTACCTATTTGATATTTTATTTACTTAACCCATGTAATACACGGAGTTATAACCTAGAGTTAAATATAGTTATTTGTGTGAGATATTTTACTTCGAGTATATTAAATTATTGATTAATAACTTATGTGAAATTTTAATCACATTTTATTTTAATATATCAGATTGTATAATTTATAAATCTTCTTTCTAAACTAAATAAATTTTCGTGATTCACAATTCACATACTTCTAACCTAGTCAAATAAATATAAAAATACATGCTTTAAATAGCCCAGGTAGTGGTGCACAAAAAACCCGAACCCGGACCCGAAAAAAAAACCCGGAACCGGGTATTATAAAACCCGGGTTTTTTATACCCGAACCCGACCCTACCCGTAGGGTAGGGACCGGGTATGCATATTCGATCTAAAACCCGAACCCGGAACCGGTTTTTTTTATACCCGGTTTATACCCGAAACCCGGTTTTATAAATACCCGAACCCGAACCCGGAACCGGGTTTTATAAATACCCGGAACCGGTTTTTTAAAAAAAAACCCGATTTTGATGTAATCTTGTTTAATTATGTATGCAATGCATTAAGACTTCTAATTCTTATGATTTAACAAAATTATGTATGCACTTTGATGTAATCTTGTTTAATTATTTGGTTTCTAATGATATTTGCCACCGCTACTTAATTATTTAGTATATTTCATTACAAGTGGAAACAAATATGCCAATATATGTTGGCCCTTCTATTTTCTTTGTTTGTTTAATATCATTATTAGTTTTTGTATTTAATAAATTGTGCCTCTGTTTATAAAGTTCAAGAATAACCACATGAAAAACTATAAATTGTGCCTCTGTTTATAAATTGTGCCTCTGTTTATCAATAGATTTGATGTCTATGTGTGAGAGTTATGTTTGATACATTTTATAAGCATAGTTCCGGTCGGGTTTTTTTAATACCCGGTGCGAGTTTTTTCCCAACCCGGTGCATACCCGAACCCTACCCGATGAATACCCGAACCGGGCCCGAACCCGGAAATTGGGTATTATAATACCCGGGTTTTATAAAACCCGACCCGAACCCTACCCGAACACGGGTATATAGGGTATACATTTTTGGTAGAGAACCCGGACCCGGACCCGACCCGGTTTTTTAAAAAAACCCGATTTTGTAAAACCCGATCCTACCCGAACCCGATCCTACCCGAAACCCGGTTTTTAAAAAAACCCGATTTGTGCACCACTAAGCCCAGGTATAGGTATAAATAAATTGTAACAATCATTTTAGTAGCCCAAGTCCACTATCCAATATCCATGAACTTAAAAAACAACCATGGGCCTACTTTTGGTTCCTTTAAACGTGTCAACTCTGAAAAAAAAGTCTCCCAATGGGCCTCCATATTGAAGATTCCGTTTACAAGTGCGTAAGCGCGTTTTTTAGCGTAAGAAATTTTATGTAATGAATTTATAGAGTAAACTGCCATTTTGGTCCTTGTGGTTTGAGGACTTTTGTAATTTTAGTCCAAATCTTAAAGTTTTTAACTCTGGGTCCCTGTGGTTTCACTTTTATTGTCATTTTTGTCCAAAATTCAAAAACTCTCATTTTTAACTGTTCCAACATGCCTATTTTGTTTTTTTGTGTAGGGGTATGTTTGTCCAAGTGCTTTTCATTTAACATTTTGTTAATTATAAAACTAAATTAAATACCCTTATTAATTCTCGTTTCCCCATTTACATCATCTTCAAACCCCAAATCTGAAACTCAGTCTCTCTCTCATCTCTCTCTCTAAACTCACCAGCCTTAACAACCACCATCTAACAGTGTATCATCTCCGTTAATCACGCCTCTAAACAAAAGACCCAAATGGATCGGAACCGGACGGAGAGTCCGGTGTACACCCGGCAGTGGAGCAGCACCGGTTCATCTTCTCCGGCGATGTCACCGGTGAACAATTAGAGAGAGAAACAAAGGGTTTCGTTTCGCCGGTGAACAGTTAGAGAGAGAAACGAAGGGTTTCGCTTGTACCGGAATCACCCACCACCACCGTCTCCCCTCCACCACGGTACACCCACCACCACCGTACACCCTCCACCACCGTACACCCTCAATACCACAGCCTCTACCCTCAGCCGGCATTGAAGCCCTAGTACGCCGCCTATATCCTCAGATCTAGTATCAGAAACCGCATCAATCCACCTAAAAACGCACAGGTAGTTGTCGTCATCTAACGAACCCTTATTTTCACATCGAAACCCTTTCAATCCCTGTTTTCTCAGCCAAATAAACCTTCATTGCCGATAAAACCCTGATTGCTGATGAAACCCCCAGTTGCAGATCTATTTGTTATCGAAAATTGAAGGATTGCAGGTTTGGGATCTTTGCGATTGAACATTTAGAGATGAAGTTGTTGTTGCGTGATAGTAGTTGCAGAGAGACAGAGAGAGGGGATGTGTATGAGAGAGACGGATTTAGTTGTTTATATATAATTTGATTAGTTATATATATTTATTTTTAATTAATAATTAATAATTAGTTATAATAAAAGTATAATGACCAAAATGCCCCTAAAGAAAAAGGACAAAACAATCAGCTTTCAACAGTCAAAATAGGGGGTTTTTGGATTTTGTACTAAAATGGCAATAAAAGTGAAACCACAGGGACCCAGATTTAAAAAGTTTGAGATTTGGACTAAAATGGCAAAAGTGCCCAAACCACAGGGACCAAAATGGCAGTTTACTCGAATTTATAATTACTTACAACTAATTACAAAAAAATGGTTCATTGTGTGTTAAAAGTAAACCTTCATATTTGAGATTTGTTGTTTTTAATTTGTAAGATATTTTAATGATTTTATGTTAATTTCTGTTTATATGTTATATTTGAGTAAAATGACTATTTTATCTTTTCAACAAACCATATAAACCATTTATATAACTTAAACTATCTCCAACGTCACCAGCCCACCACCGTCCTTCCTGGCTCCCTTGCCCGCTGCCACGTCCCCTTGCCCAACCATCCTTTCCCTCATCTTCTCTTTCCTCTCCCTCTCACAACAATCCCACACGCTGGCCTTCATGCAAGGGTTGCCTCTACAGCCTCTCTCTTTCACGTCCTCTCTCTCCCCACCTCCTTTGCCATATCTGAATAGGTGGCCATTCTCTTCTTGCATTGGAGACAGTCTTACTCAAAATTATTAGAAGGATAACTATCTAGAACACCGACGTCATCATCAAAACCGTCTTCTATTACGTTACCCTCTTCCATCTGATATAATTGAAACACACCCGGTTCAGCTTTTCTAAATTTTCAACTCACATCAATCGCCAAGAGTAACCATCACATCCCTTGTAAATGCTAGGAGCATAAACAAATCGAGTTGAGTTTGAGCTCGCCTAAGCTCGAGACTGATTGGTTTAACTTAAGAAAACTCGAGCTCAATCTTGACTCATTTCAAGCTATATTCTAAGGCTTGAGTTAACCCTTAGAATAAATTTTCAACTTTGGCTTGATTTGTTTATAAAACTAGCTTCATTTAAAATCTGAGCTCATTTAAACCTAGCTCGATTCAAGCTTTGGTCATTTGAGACATTACCGAACGGCTCAATTCGTTCACTAGTTTAAGTTTTGTAGAACTTTCAGAAATTTCGTACAAACATTAGTCGGTCATACTACACAAAACTGCACCTTTTCAGTAACTTTAGAGAAAATTGCACTTTTTGTCCTTTATGCTTTAAAGTTTCTACAGGCGCTTTCTTTTAACTTTAAAAATTACAGTGGTTATTCTTTACGTTTGCATATGATTACAGATGGTGTCATTTTGACCTAACTCTAAAATTGAACTGGGTTAGGTCAAAATGACACTAGTTGTAATCATATGCAAATGTAAATGACAACCACTGTAAATTTCAAAGTTAAAAGACAACGGCTGAAGAATGTTTGAAACATAAAGGAGTCGAAAAGTGCAATTTTCTTGTAACTTTATTTAAACTTGTAGTTATCAAATAAACTTGGGGTAAACTAGTAAACCTTACACCCAAACCTGCATCTCAACTCAAAGAACAGGGTCTCAAACTGCCATTAAAAAGAAACACAAGGTCCATTAACCACTTACACCATAACCCTCATCTTCTCAAGATCTACAACCCTAAACCGCCCCACTGTTACTGCCACCCAAAAATGCTGTCAAGAATCACCCCCAAAACCATCCCTATACTCCGCACCCTTTCCCACTCTCCACACACCTTCTGCACCATCACCGAATCCCAAACCCAAAAGCTAGAAAGAATCGCCGACGAGATTCTCAGCCTCACAAAACTCGAAAGAAACGACTATGCAATCCTCATGCGCTACAAAATGGGGTTCAACAACTACGGCCCATCTGTAGCTGGTCTGGGTTCGGTGGCCGGTGCCGGCGGCGGTAGTAGTGGAGCGGCGGCGGAAACGAAGGCGGCGGAGAAGGTGATATTTGATGTGAAGTTAGAGAAGTTTGATGCGGCGACGAAGATTAAGATTATTAAAGAGGTGAGAGGGTTTACGGATTTGGGGTTGAAAGAGGCGAAAGATTTGGTGGAGAAAGTGCCGATTGTTGTGAAGAAAGGGATTACGAAAGATGAAGCGGAAGCGATTATGGCGAAGCTTAAGGATTTAGGTGCTACTGTCTCGTTGGAATGAGTTTGATTTCTGGTACGCTAATACTAGATTAATAATAATATTTTTGGAATCACAGAATGTTTTTGTGTTGCTATTTGTTTGCTTTTGAGGGTTGATTGATTCTGAAGCTCCAAGAGGGTGTATACCTTAAGAACATAGAAACATTGCAGTTTTACAAATCAATTTTTGTTTCTGTTCGTCTTGTGATCATGTGTAGGGTTGTAAACACTGAGTTTGTTCCATGTATTGTAGACTTTTCCAGAAACCATTAGGCTTTGGTAGTTCTCATACTTAAACATTGTATCATGGTCTAGCTACCAAGAAGAATCAACCATTTTCAAGCAATCAACAAACTATATATATGCCCCACTATATATTCCTTGGGTTGTCATGAGGCCTGCAGATATGTAGTAGCGTTGGTTGGTCGTCGTGTTTGATAAGTCGTGCAGCACCACTCTCCTAATTGATCGATCATGTGATTGTACATAGTTCCAATGTGTTTGGATCATTATCGTCAATAAAACACCAGTGATTCATATTATTCCTTGTTTTGTTTAGATTAGTGAATGTATTGGTTCTCATAGTTCAAACTTTATGCGTTAACTAGATACATGAAAGTTAGGGGGAATACGCATTGAATTCATCGGAACAAACATTGTTTTGTTGATGATATGCGAGGGTGGTTTTGTCTACGGTGAAACTTAAACAAGCATTTTTATGAGCATGGATGCTACATGAAGTAAAGTTGATACACAACATACATGTGAGCATGCAACATCTTGCAATAACAGTAATTTATTTCTGACATGACTATATAGGTACTATAAATCTAAAAGTGACTGGTTTCGTAGTTCTCTTATTTTATTATCGACTCGTTTACATCATCGTGCACATGTACAACACGACTAGAACACTGTGACTTCTTCAGATTAGTCACTTAAAACGTGAGTGCAACTACGTCAAGTTTACCTAATATGTCTAAGGGGGTATTTGTTTTTTCTTCTAACATTTTCAAGGAGCTAATGTCTGCAGGCGCGCAGACGTTACCCTTGAAGACTGTTTGTTTTTTTTTTAAACAGATCTGAAACTGCCTTCTTTCATCTTAAATAAAAAAAAAAGCTATGAAACCCTTTCTTCAAACATCTTCGCAAAACTCATATACCCTTAAAACATATCGGAACTCAACAAATCTCCAAACCCCCACTTTAACTTCTCCCTCCACCACCGCCACCACAACTAGCACCACCATGGCCACTGCCACCGCCGCCGTGAGCGGTGGTCGGCCCTTCCTCCCTCCTACCATCCTCTCTCTCTTCTGTATCTCTCTCTCGCTCGACAGCTTCCTCTCTCTCGCTTGAAACAACCACCCAACGCCACCCCCACAGCATCGCCATCTGTGGGGTTCTGCCACGGCCGCCGGACGCCGCCACCGTCGGTGGTGGCCGGCAGCTTTCTCTCCTGCTGCTCTCTCTCTTTCCCCGATCTTTCTCACTCTCTCGTCGATCTCTCTCTACAGGTCTCAGATGGGTGCGTGTATAAGGTGGTACAAGACGGGGGGGTGTGGTTGGCTTGCCGGAAAAAGAAAACGGCTGGAAGCCGACTTTTGGTGGCGAAAGAGAGGAACCTGGGAGTTTGTGCAGACATTATCTTTTAAAAAAAACAAACACTCTTATATTTTCAGCTTGCAGAGCTTCAGACCACATCTTCAATTGCAGACATGAAAACAGATGAAATCAACTTGCAGACAGTTTATGTCTGCGAAAACAAACAGCACCTAAATCTACTTATATAAAAATGATTTGAGCATCCAAAGGACACTTAGCAAATAGTTTGAAGAACATAATCCTAATGAGGGAACCACTCAACCACACTACACCTTTTCATTACGACCTAAACGTAGTTTGGATCAGATAAGACTAGTGAGTTGTGTTAAACGTACCATCTTTCATATGGTGTTTACCGAATGTACTTCATCACCCCTAATAAATCAATCATATCATCTATATGCTTTTTTTCTCATTAGGGTTCTTTAAACATATAGGAGATACGTTTAGCCTCACCCAAGTAGAATCACAAGAATCTTGAATTTTAGAACCAACTATTTGTAACCAAATCACTATCACAAGAATGTTGAACTCTAGAACCAACTATTTGCAACTAAGCCAATATCTTTGGTGCTTAGCTTAAAACCAGGATACATGTGGAACAATGATTAATCGTGCACAAAATGTTTTCATAAGCGAAATTGACCCATAACACCTCTATGTTGGAAGATATAAAATTGTTTACCAATTCTTCTTTTCTATGAATAATTACATTAAGAAAGTAAAATTGAATTAATTTTCAAGAAAGTAAAAATGAATAAATATTCGTGTCCTTATCTCAAGTGTGTAGCCACCACAACAAAAATAGCAAGCAATTCAAGAACAAGAACAATGCATTTGGCCTGACCTTAAAATACCAAAGCTGGGATTATTTATTAATCACATGCCTCAAATATACATTCAGATTGCATATACCAAACATGGCTCCAAGATTAACATTACATTTGCCCCCAAGCTTCCTGTCTTTTAAGGCTTATTCAACATGTCCGGTTTGGTTTTGAGGCTAAGAGACATTACTCCAGATTAACACATACAAATATTCTCCAACTAGCGAAAATATCTCTCACCATTTTGAGGCTACACTCTGATGGTCTTAAGCAAACATACTGTCAACACGAATACCACTCGTGTCTGGTAGCAGTTGCTTCGTATAATACTTGGATCCACGGGACTGATTTATCCTTTTCCGCCTTTCCACTGGTATATCTTCAATCGAGCACTCTGTAAACCCACGCCTTATAAACCTGTCAAAACGCCAACATTTCTAGTTATTATTTTCCATAATTCAACACCATTTTTTTAACTTTTGATTAGGAGTGGCTAGTATATCGGAGAAGATTAAAGAGGGGAGATTGAGATGGTTTGGGCATGTGAAGCGGAGGGAAATGACGGCACCAGTTAGAGTAGTGGAAACTCTTACTGTCGAGGGGAGGAGAGGAAGAGGCAGACCCAAACTGACATGGGATGAGCAGATTAGGCATGATTTAGTAGAGTTGCATCTTTCTGAGGACATGGTCCAAGATAGGACTTCGTGGAGGCGTAGGATTAGGGTTAAGGACTTCTAGAAGATATTGCAGTAAGGTCTTAGATGTATTTTAAGGAGGTAGGTTTTTCTTACTCTTTGAGGGACTTTTCCGGTGATTGCCTTCTTCTGTGCATGCCCAAATGATGTTGTATGCATGCTATTATACATGATTTACATTATATTGTGTCACTCGGATCAATTTCTTGGTATGGGGGACTTCTTATTTCTATATTCTTTGACTTGGTGTGTGGTTTGTTGTTCGTTTTCGTTTTCGAGCTGAGGGTCTCTCTGGAAGCAGCCTCTCTATCCTTATTGATAGAGGCAAGGTCTGTCTACATCCCACCCTCCCCAGACCCTATAAGTAGTTTTGCTATTTGTGGGATTTACTGGGTATGGTTGTTGTTGTTGTATTAGATTATCCACCGTCTTTCTTAAATGACACACGAAAGTAGAAACATACCAGTCTGCAGTGCGAGTTGTCAGCAAAAAAAGGCTTTGCAGCCCTATAGAAGATGCTTTCTTCTCGATATAATCTGCAAGTTTGCAGCCAGGATTAATTAATACCAATTTGCAACACTCAAATTCTGAGGTAAAAGCTGAGACCACTCGTATGCAAAGCACGTCATTTTATAAAGTTTTTGAGCAAAGAGTTCGGATTAACCCAACTTGACCCGTATGCAAAACAAGTTAATAATCATACCGAGTAATTTGTCTCCTTGTCCTTGTCCTCGACAATCAGGAGAAACAGCAATAGCCGCAACCTCCCCGCATTTATATTCATAAAACGGAAATAAAGCAGCACAAGCTATAACTTGCCCCTCTCTCTCCACAACAATGAAAGAATCCAATGCATCAAGTAGCTAAAAACACAACACAGTGTACAATCAAGTTATTGAAAAATAAACTAATATTATCAAAATGGTTTTAAAAATAAACATTTAATACAAACCTCTTCATCGGTTCGCCTGACCAAAGTTCCAGAATCTTCTAATGGTTTAAAAATTTGTCTTATTCCAGGAAGGTCATCCATCTTTGCCATCCTTGTACCTTCATATAGATCGCTGCAAAGTACAGAATAAACATTTAGTTAAATTCCACATCTCTTGAAATTCATTTAAGAGTAAATTGCCCTTTTCGTCTCTGAGGTTTGGCCAGTTTTGCGACTTTCGTCCAAAGGTTTGTTTTTCCACATCAGAATCCAAAAGGTTTGAAATCTTGCCATTTTCATCCGGCTTGTTAACTCCATCCATTTTTCTCCGTTAAGTCAGCGTATTTCCGTCTTTTTTGCTAACTAAAAAGGCAATTCGGTCTTTTTTTTACTTTATGTAAAAAGACCAAATACCCCTGAAAAAACTGAATTGCCCTTTAAGTTAACAAAAAAAGGCAGAAATACCCTTGACTTAACGGAGAAAAAATGGATGGAAACGAGCCGGATGAAAATGGCAAGATTTTAAACCCTTTGGATCCAGATGCGGAAAAACAAACCTTTGGACGAAAGTCGCAAAATTGGCCAAACTTCAGGGACAAAAATGGCATTTTACTCTTCATTTAATTTAATTATAATTACGCATACCTAGCGACCATAGTCCCTACTCCATCTCTTTGAAACAGTTCCTTCAATAGCACTCCCGCTACATTCCCGTCTAACAGATGAACTCTCTGGACACCTCCCTAATGATATACGTACAACAAAACACAATTAGTGAAATTAATTAAATAGCAATTTTTAATACAAATATATCTTTAATTACTTACCCTGCAGACAAAAGCGGCAGCAGCTAACTCTGATAAATACCCGTTCGATCTACTCAACCTTTCTTGTCCTCCAATGGCAAACCCTTGTTCACTTGACCACAACCCGTTTCCATTATCAAAACCGACACCGTTTT
>JARYGA010060732.1:21085-81437 GCA_030545235.1 Helianthus tuberosus
TGATGCATAGGCAATTACCTTGCCTTTTTGCATAAGTACACAACCCATACCGGTGTGTGACGCATCACAATATACGACAAACTCTTCGATTCCATCAGGTAGTGTTAGCACTGGAGCATTACTCAACTTTTGCTTAAGAATCTCAAAAGATTCTTGTTGTTTGGGACACCAATCAAATTTCATATTCTTGCGGGTCAGAGAAGTTAATGGTGCAGCTATCCTAGAGAAATTCTCAATGAATCTTCTATAATATCCAGCTAAACCTAGAAAGCTACGAATTTCGGTTGGAGTCTTGGGTGCTTCCTAATTCATTACGGCTTCTACCTTAGCGGGTTCTACTTGAATACCTCGCTCACTGACAACATGTCCAAGAAATTGGACTTCGCGAAGCCAGAACTCGCATTTGGAGAATTTAACATACAACTTCTCCTGTTGAAGCAATCCTAAGATACATCGAAGGTGCTTCTCATGATCAACTTGGCTACGAGAGTAGATAAGTATGTCGTCTATAAAGACAATGACAAACTTATCTAAATATGGCTTGCAGACTCTATTCATGAGGTCCATGAATGCTGCTGGCGCATTAGTGAGCCCAAATGGCATCACTAAAAACTCGAAATGTCCATATCTCGTTCTGAATGCTGTCTTAGGCACATCTTCAGATCTTACTTTAAGTTGATGATACCCAGATCTCAAATCAATCTTTGAGAAATAGCTCGCCCCTTGGAGCTGATCAAATAAATCATCGATCCTGGGTAAAGGATAACGATTCTTGATCGTTACCTTATTCAATTCACGATAATCAATGCATAAGCGCATTGATCCGTCCTTCTTTTTCACAAACAGTAAGTCGTCCAATTGAGTTCTGAGCTCTTTCATTTCTGTAGGCGCTAAACGATAAGGAGCTCGTGCTATAGGTGCTGATCCTGGGAGAATGTCTATCCTGAACTCTACTTGCCTCTCAGGAGGTAATCAAGGTAATTCATCAGGAAAAAACATCAGGATATTCAGAGATAATTGGAATATCTTCAATTTTAGGCTTCGGTTCATTCACAGTCACTTGTGCCAGGTAAATGACACATCCATTTTTCAAACAATTTGATACTTTGAGAATAGACACGTTGCTAGGCAATCCATATTGCGTGTCTCCATGAATAGTGACAGATTCACCAGAAGGGGTTTTGATAATAACTAGCTTTTTGTCGCAGGCAATTTGGGCTTGGTTATGCGACAACCAATCCATGCCTAAAACTATATCAAACCCATCCAATTTCATTGGCAAGAGGGACAGCGGGATAGAATGATTCTTAATGGATATAGAGCATCCATCAAGAAGAGTTGAGGCTGTTTCTAAGGTACCATCGGCAAGTTCTACCTCATATTTTATGTCTAGGGTCTTAATAGGCAGATTCAATAACTTACAGAACTTATGGTCTACAAAAGACTTATCAGCACCGGAATCAAATAAGACTCTAGCATAATTATTATTGATGAGGAAGGTACCTGTTATGACGTTCTCGTCGTTCACCGCTTCCCTAGCATTCATCTGAAAAACTCTCGCATTGTTTTTCTTTGCCTCCTCGGGCTTCTTAGCATTCTTGGGGCAATTAGTTTTAATGTGCCCCTTTTCATTACAACCGTAGCAGGTTGCATCCTTTATGTTTCGGCACTCAACAGACTTGTGCCCTTTTTTTTTACAAATCCCACATGGTTTAGCCTGTGGGTCCTGGTTGCATTTCCCAAAATGCCTTTTGTTGCAAGTCTTACATCTGGGCTTGTCATTCGACTGCCCCTTTTTGGAATTAAAGTTCCCTTTTCCTTTCTTGTTTGACTGAGGAGATTTATCTTCCTCTCTCTTCCTCTTCCCTTCATCGGTGTTCTTCTTTGCCCTACTCCTCACGACATCCAAGGTGAGGGACAAAGATAGATCCACAGCAGATCTATAAGTGGTTGGCTTAGAGGCCTTAACATTCCCTTTTACTTCAGGAGCCAAACCACCAATGAAACGCGCAATCAGTTTGGGTTCAGGAGTGACTAAATATGGTACTAGTCTTGACATTGAATTGAAACTAGTCACATAGGATCTACAATCCAGATCCTTCATCACTAATGTGAGGAAATCAGTTTCTATCCGCTCGACTTCATGCTGAGGGCAATAGGTTTCCTTAACCAAATCAACAAACTTGTTCCATGACAGATTGTACAAAGGAACTTTCCCGGTGGCTTGCACTAATGCTTTCCACCAAGTGAGGGCATCGCCCTTAAAGGATTGTGATACAAACTTCACTATATCCTCTTTAGCACATCCGCTGATGTCTATAACAGTCTCCATCTCGTCTAACCATTTCATGCAATCGATCGCTCCCTTTTCTCCCGTAAAATCTCTTGGTTTACAGGAGACAAAGTACTTGTAGGTACAACCCTTGGTGTACCTGGGAGTCGGTTCAAGGACAATCTGCCTCTTGGGCTCACTGCCCTGATTAAATGAGTGCTGAGACTCACTTTTCTTATGAGTATGAGGTTGAGAATGGGATTTTGAATGAGTTTGAGACCGAACAATACTCGGTTCTTTGAACTTATCATCCACAGCCTGAGCAACCGCTGCGGTTATCATTGCTTGCATTTCAGCACCAGTGATACTAATCCTGGTGTTATTTCCTTCTGCGGGATGACTATTTGCTTCATCCGAACCAGCCATTTTTGAATACTATATCAAACAATTAATGATATATTTAAATTATGCAATAAATCATCATATTGATGATTAGATGGTCATGGTATAATATTATTTATATCTATTAGACAGGGAGATTAAAATTTCACAACTGTCGATGTCATAAAAGACATTTTCTTATAGCACAAGGCTCGTCTCGAAGGACATTTAGATGGCACAAGGCCTTGTCACAAGGACAATTATAATTATTGATCCCTTGGATCAATAATCTCTTTAAGGGTCGAACAAAGTTCATCGCCTTTTTGACAAGAAGTTTATAAAAATGAAACCTTCATTGTCTTTGTTACACCTTGGCTTCTAAGCATACATCTCTAATGGATGTTATGGTGTTTACATCATATTGATGTTTATTAGCCATGATTCGTATTGATCATTCAGGCTATACTTAAGTGACTCGGAAAAATCCAAGTACATTTAGGAAGCTTGTGTGATTTCTCGTACCGCACAGCAGGAATGTTGACATGTTTTCAGATGTCAACCGAGATGTATTGTCTTAAAAAGGTTGTACCATCATAGCCATTTAATATTTTGGCTAGGTTATACCTCTAAGAAATTTATTGGCAGATCAATTAAAAATTGAAATGAAGTAACATGATGTAATAAAATACATATTAAAAATCGAAAATAACTTCATTAAACTACAAAATGAGTACAACACTTGCTCTAAACGAGACTTGAGAAAAACAACACAAACTGCCCACGCAGGGGCTACTGAAACAGAAAGTAAGTCCATGCAGGGACTTGGTACATGAAAATAAAATAAACGTCCTCGCAGGGACTTATTGGAATACAACATGAAACAACAGTTTCCTACTTCTTCTTTCCCTTAAGAAGGTTCATGAGACCTTTGACAAAACCATTGTGCTTCTTCTTGGTTTCATGAGCTTCATGTTCAACCCTGTCTAACCTCTCTAGAGTTTGCTGCTGCTGAAAAGGAGGAGGTTGCTGGTATGGCGGGTATTGATAACCATGCCCTGGGTATCCAGTTGGATAAACTGGAGGGTAAGAAGAAGAAGGGTAAAGATGATGGTATTGTGCAGCTGTAAGGTACGGATCATGGGTTCCATAATCCGATGGATATTCCGATGGGTTATACCCGGATGAACCTGGGTATGTCGGGATCGGATTGTCGAAACCCAGCGGTGGCTGTAGTGGTGCGTGAGAGACAGGTGGAGGGTTGACTTCCGGCACCGTGTGTGAGGGTCCGCCCAACTGTGGGTCCTCTGGAATAGGAGGGTATGAACTTGAGCCGTGAGGAGATGCAAACCGTGGTCCCCCACGTACGGACATTCTAGCATTTCTCCTCCGCCTTGGCGGCTCGCGAGGCTGTTGAGGTGGTTCCTCAACTGGTAACGGTGGTGGGGTGACAGCTTGGAGCTGGGGTTCAACCAAGGGAGAGTTATGGTATGACGGGGTAAAGAACCAGTCATACTGAGCTATCATCTCTTGAAATGAATCGGGCCCATGGTACGGTGATCCCTGAAATGGGGAACCGCTTGAGATACTTATTGGGTGGCCTGGTGTTCCTGTTTGCAATTCTGGGTCCGGTTCATCGTCCATCTCCATTTCCTGAGAAAAGTGATCCTCAGGACCCAAAGGGTTGTAGCCCAAAAAGTCGTTAACATAATCATTCGGGTTAAATTGTGCGGGAGAGTAAGTAGAGTCTGAGTGATAAAAAGGATGAGATTGAAAAGAATGGTGTGATTGGTTTGAATGATGAGATTCCAGCAAATGATGAGAATGTTGGGGTTCGATAGGAACGGGCAACTCAAAGTAAGGAGGATCAGACGGTGAGGATCCAAGCGAGACAAAATGTCTTGGTGGTTCAAAGCTATGGCTCCTATTACTCCTTGAGTTAGAACCAGAAAGTGAATCGGATGGTGTTCGTCTGTGAGAGGGTCCCGCGCTGCTAGACGGTCCTCCACGCATCGGTCCTTTGCCTCTTCCTCTTACTCTTGTGTAACACCCTGAAAACGGGTTTGGTAATCAAACCACGTTAATACTACAGGACGGGTAAAATACAGTTAGCGGTAAAACTTACGCGGTAAATTTTAGGATTTAAATAAATAAATCTAATATTTATTAAAAGGATGAGAAATACTTTGAGAAAGCAAAGTATATAAAAGGCCCGAGATTTAACGGGACTTAAAATAAAACGGGTTGTGAACAAGATAAAGTAACTAGGAAATAAATAACCTAGTACAAGTCTTGTAATTAAATGAAAGAACAAAATATCAAGTTATAAACTAAATAAAAGTGGAGGGGCCTATGTTGTTAAAATCTAAACTTATATTATTAAGTTTAATAAAATATAAAAACCAAACACACCATTTAGGTGTCTGGTTCGATCAACAGAAGGAGGAGGGCGACCCCCACTCTCAAAACCCTAACAACTCACTAATCTCACAAATTGAAGGCTCAAACCAAGTTAAAATCGAAAATCGAGCATAGATTACTGATCCCCATTGCAAGGGGGTTATAAGGTATGTAAAATTTGATGTTAATTCTCTGTTTGAAATTCTCATGAATTTGGGAAAATCTGAAATTTGATGTTGCATGTTTGCTATTTGGATAGAATAGGGATGATATAGTGTCTAGGAGTGAAACCTAGACAATAACATGTGAAATCATGCCTAAATTCTGGAAATTTCATGAGTACATTGAAGGTCATTCATGGGTTTTGTGAGAAAATGATGAACACTAGGGTGTAGAATGCTAATCTAGTGTAAATTGATGCATAGAAACTGATTTCTGAAAATATGATGTGTAATTCTATAAGTAATAGCTCAATTGATCTTAATCAAGGCTAAGTAGCAAGCCATGAATTAGAAAATAAAAGATGTAAAATTCTGCCCGTTAAGTGTTTGTAAAAATGCCCCAAAGAAGGCTCGAAATTGAAATTTAAAGTTAAAACGCATGATTGAAAAAGGGTTCTAAACGGATTACGAATTGAACTCTTTAGGCGAGGAATCCGGATCGTCAAGTGGACAAGCCGGTGGAAATACGCGTTTGAAAAAGATGCTTAAAAGGTACGTAACTACGATTCCGTTACGTTATGCTTGATTTCGTATTTTCGCTAGTAGACTTTAAATTAGCATAATACATGAAATTGGCATTTAGTTGAAGTGACGAAGATCACTAGGTAAATAAACGGGTCAAAAGGTGAAATTATCACCCTTTGACAATATCGACTAATGGTTTGTCGAGTTACATGTTTATAGGAATAAATATCAAATGGATACGCACATCGCTATTGCTTAGCGGCTACTAAGTCAACGTATTGAAACAGGTCAATATATTGATCCGAGCCAGGTATGTATAATGATTCAACTCATCATGTAGAACTTGAGATTCTATAAGAGTTAGACAAGGTTAAAATATAGTTATTCGGTTATCTTTTAGGTAAACTGAATAAATTGAGTTATGATTATGGTGTTTTAGAAGCACATGGGTTTATAAACAAGATTATAGTTAAAAGGTCGGATTTTGGGTCAAACAAGTAATTAAAAGTTCCTTTGTAGTAAAGAAAGGATGAAAATTGACCAAATTGCCCTTGTAAGCTAATTCGAACGAACGACCCTTGCAAGAGGTTCGGAAACGAGTTTTATGATTAAATAAATGCTTAGAATAAGAAAAGATAGTGAAAGATGTAAATTCTTGGGTCGAATGACTTTATATGAGTCTTTGCCGTAAAAAGATAACCCGAGGGGTAAAATTTGGAACATATAGATATCCACATTAAATCCAACACATATATAGTTGTGGTGGAAGATTACTTGATAAGAAATGTAGGAATAAGATGCTAGAAATGTATGAAAGCGAGTTCAAGTTCTAAAGTGCTTAAATACCCTTAACGGGTCAAAATAAGCAAACGAGCGAAAACGTATTTAAACTGTGTGAGAAACCTGTGATTAGAATCTAACATGGTAGGTAACATTAATTTGAAGAGGTGCATGTGAAATAAAGATTAAACAAATAGGTTTGTTTGATAAAATGCATAAAGGGGTTAAAATTTGGTAAAACGGCAAGGAGTCGAAGGCTTAGAAGTCTCAAAATTTATTATGTAGGATGTTGGATTTTAACTCCATTTGATGGAGGATCAAATTACAACCATGTAGGAAGAAACGGTAGGTCAAACGGACAAGCGGATTGAAAGATACGAAAGTTTTCGTGTCAAAAACGGCAAAATAGGATGGTCTGATACAGGGGCCACCGTAACTTACAGTGGGCACCGTAAGTTACGGTGGGGGCTGAAGGCTTTACGACAGTTACCTCCTGCCTTACGGTGGGGGGTATTTTATACCAGGGGCCACCGACCGTAAGTTACGGTGGAGGCCATTTTCAAGTCTTTGTTTTCTGGGACAAAGATATCAATGTTGGAATTTCCTGATTTCCTTGTTTAATTCGATTATTCGACTCAATCTTCCTTGTTGTACTAGTTATTTAATTATCAAAACTGACTTTTAAGTTGGTTTTGATCACAGGTGAATGTCGAGAGTCCCGGATGAAGATCAAGCATCGAACAAGAACCGAACACACGTTAAACGAAGCTTCCGCAATGTTGTTTCGTCGTTATTCTAAAACGGCTAATTAAACCACATTATGTTGTATCACTTTAAATTTTAAAAGTTTTTAATAAACCAGTATTTTAGCATGAATGTTTAAATATAAATACTCAGTAATTGTGGTTATTTATGGAAATCGCTAAATAAATTTATGGTTGTTACAAGTTGGTATCAGAGCCTTGGTTTAAGAGATTCAAGTATGGTGGGAAAACTATGTTTGGACTTAAACCTTATGCTCTTGATAAAGATTGGTGTTCGGTTCAAGGCTTGATCGCAAATCCGGTAAGTACAAGTATGTTAATGGTCTAGTATGATTTAAAGTGTTGTGAACAACACATAGGGTATCGTGTAATACACGTTACACCAACGAAAATGATTAGTATAGTTAACGAAATCACGTACAGTAAAAAGCCTTGTATTACAATACGTGCATTTATTAATGTTGAAATTACTAACTTTTGTGAATGTCTTAATTGAAGGACACTTACATTTAAAGATGACAAGGGTTGAACAAATTACGAATATGTTAGAGGAACGGTCCGAAGTATGACAAGAGGAGCATGCTCACCAAGGACTAAATTGTGTAACTACCGCGAACAAGGTTAATGGCAAGAAACGCTCGTCGGGGCAAGCATTACCAGGTGCACGCTTTTAAATATAATCGCACAAATAGCAATATGCAATAAACATGTAGAGAATGATTGTTGCATATGTAAATTAGAAACTTGGAAAACCTGAATAGAATACCTATCCAGTATATTATTTCCAAGAAAACTAAATAGAGGCGTTACTTACATAGGGCGTGATGTGAAAACTATAAAAAGGTCATGTGTGTCATGTGTTAATCGCTTACTCTGGCCAAGTAAGTAGTGGCATATGACACCATGAACTTCTTATAGCGGACACATTTACGTCCGATGTAGTAAGGGCGGGGTGAATGGTACCCAAAGGAATCAAATAAATAAAATGTTTGATAGTAAACGTAAACGCACAGCCGGGTGACGGAAGCGTATTAAATTAGGATAATGAGCCCGAGTGAAGGGACAAATATTAATGTAAAATGATTAAGATATGCATTGGGAGGGGGTGTACTTACACTCGAACCCGGAGAATGCAAATGTGTCTCTTAACGGGCCGTTTTTGTAAAACGTCAAAGTTGAGGACAAAGTCGGAATATAAAAATGAAGCGAAGTCTTAATGCATACCGGGAGGGTTGCAATAATAACAACTTCGGTAAAATACCCGGTTGATGGGTAAGGATTTAAACACATACGTAGACTGAGAAACGGGAACGTGGATGGAAACTCAAAAGACTCGGGTTTCGGGTCATGACTAAAAGACGATAAGATGCTGTAAATTGAAATTTTGATAAATTACGTTCAACTATTTTAAAGTTGAACGGGTTGAATAAAGAATGAAAATTGTCATTCATAAGCAATGAAATTTCATACGAACAAGTCAAAATAATTAAATAAATGATGACGCTTGCTAATGTAAGTAAGCGTGAATCGAATAAATAAAAGTGTGAAATATTAATGAACATATGTAATGGGTTTAAAAGAAATATAATTATAAATCGGGGAAACGGTGAGCGTAGAACAAACTGACGCGTAAGCAACGTCAGAAGTCATAAGTCGGAAGGTTAGTCCGAAAGTAAACGAATGAAGCCTTAGACTACGGTCAAGACCAACTAAAGTTCAAAAAAAGCGAAAACAAATGATTCCAAACATAACAAGGGATGCCTTGAAGCTATATAGGTATATATACATTTGAATATGAATACGAATAAAAGATGATCTACGGGATCATCATAACCTACGGGATTAAACATAGTGATAAGGTCTACGGGACCAAGAAGACATTTGGGTCACAGATAGAAAGAAACGAATTGTCGGGGTTTCACCTTAAAAAGGTAAAAAGGTGAAAATCTAAAGAAATAGCCTACGAGGCTAAGTGAAAGAACCTACGGGTCAATAGTATAAGACGAGGAAACTGGTTGTAACTTCCGGCGTAAAATAATAACGGGAGATAAAGTTCGTATAAAGGCGATGGGTTTCGCTAAGTTAAGTAAATGGGTTAAAAGCGACGAGATCATAAAAGGCCGGGTTGGCAATAAGATATACCCTAATGACGGGGAGTATAATGACGGCGACTAATCAGTCTGGCCGGTAAAACCTTTCAAAGTCGGAGTAGTGTTACGACTTATCACTTATATAAAGCGCCTGTTGAAATAAGACTAACTTGAAGTAAACATAATGAAAATAAATATAACCGAGCGATCAGATGACAACTCGGTCAAATAAATGACAAGAATAAGAAACACAAAATGAAAGTATCGGCCTGCGAGGCCATACACATAAAAGGCGTATACGCTTTGAAACTAAAAGCACATTACCATACTTCCCTGGTAGGAGTATTATGTGCGAGCAATGCTCAAGTGATCACCAAAGCTAAGGTTCGGATGATCTAAACTAGTAAAGTACGTAAGAAAGGTTTCGGGGACGAAACCTCTTTAAGGGGGGTAGACTTGTAACACCCCGAAAACGGGTTTGGTAATCAAACCACGTTAATACTACAGGACGGGTAAAATACAGTTAGTGGTAAAACTTACCCGGTAAATTTTAGGATTTAAATAAATAAATCTAATATTTATTAAAAGGATGAGAAATACTTCGAGAAAGCAAAGTATATAAAAGGCCCGAGATTTAACGGGACTTAAAATAAAACGGGTTGTGAACAAGATAAAGTAACTAGGAAATAAATAACCTAGTACAAGTCTTGTAATTAAATGAAAGAACAAAATATCAAGTTATAAACTAAATAAAAGTGGAGGGGCCTATGTTGTTAAAATCTAAACTTATATTATTAAGTTTAATAAAATATAAAAACCAAACACACCATTTAGGTGCCTGGTTCGATCAACAGAAGGAGGAGGGCGACCCCCACTCTCAAAACCCTAACAACTCACTAATCTCACAAATTGAAGGCTCAAACCAAGTTAAAATCGAAAATCGAGCATAGATTACTGATCCCCATTGCAAGGGGGTTATAAGGTATGTAAAATTTGATGTTAATTCTCTGTTTGAAATTCTCATGAATTTGGGAAAATCTGAAATTTGATGTTGCATGTTTGCTATTTGGATAGAATAGGGATGATATAGTGTCTAGGAGTGAAACCTAGACAATAACATGTGAAATCATGCCTAAATTCTGGAAATTTCATGAGTACATTGAAGGTCATTCATGGGTTTTGTGAGAAAATGATGAACACTAGGGTGTAGAATGCTAATCTAGTGTAAATTGATGCATAGAAACTGATTTCTGAAAATATGATGTGTAATTCTATAAGTAATAGCTCAATTGATGTTAATCAAGGCTAAGTAGCAAGCCATGAATTAGAAAATAAAAGATGTAAAATTCTGCCCGTTAAGTGTTTGTAAAAATGCCCCAAAGAAGGCTCGAAATTGAAATTTAAAGTTAAAACGCATGATTGTGATGACTTAGCAAATTAGGCGATACATGATTGAAAAACGGTTCTAAACGGATTGAGAATTGAACTCTTTAGGCGAGGAATCCGGATCGTCAAGTGGACAAGCCGGTGGAAATAGGCGTTTGAAAAGGATGCTTAAAAGGTACGTAACTACGATTCCGTTACGTTATGCTTGATTTCGTATTTTCGCTAGTAGACTTTAAATTAGCATAATACATGAAATTGGCATTTAGTTGAAGTGACGAAGATCACTAGGTAAATAAACGGGTCAAAAGGTGAAATTATCACCCTTTGGCAATATCGACTAATGGTTTGTCGAGTTACATGTTTATAGGAATAAATATCAAATGGATACGCACATCGCTATTGCTTAGCGGCTACTAAGTCAAGGTATTGAAACGGGTCAATATATTGATCCGAGCCAGGTATGTATAATGATTCAACTCATCATGTAGAACTTGAGATTCTATAAGAGTTAGACAAGGTTAAAATATAGTTATTCAGTTATCTTTTAGGTAAACTGAATAAATTGAGTTATGATTATGGTGTTTTAGAAGCACATTGGTTTATAAACAAGATTATAGTTAAAAGGTCGGATTTTGGGTCAAACAAGTAATTAAAAGTTCCTTTGTAGTAAAGAAAGGATGAAAATTGACCAAATTGCCCTTGTAAGCTAATTCGAACGAGTTTTATGATTAAATAAATGCTTAGAATAAGGAAAGATAGTGAAAGATGTAAATTCTTGGGTCGAATGACTTTATATGAGTCTTTGCCGTAAAAAGATAATCCGAGGGGTAAAATTTGGAACATATAGATATCCACATTAAATCCAACACATATATAGTTGTGGTGGAAGATTACTTGATAAGAAATGTAGGAATAAGATACTAGAAATGTATGAAAGCGAGTTCAAGTTCTAAAGTGCTTAAATACCCTTAACGGGTCAAAATAAGCATACGAGCGAAAACGTATTTAAACTGTGTGAAAAACCTGTGATTAGAACCTAACATGGTAGGTAACATTAATTTGAAGAGGTGCATGTGAAATAAAGATTAAACAAATAGGTTTGTTTGATAAAATGCATAAACGGGTTAAAATTTGGTAAAACGGCAAGGAGTCGAAGGCTTAGAAGTCTCAAAATTTATTATGTAGGATGTTGGATTTTAACTCCATTTGATGGAGGATCAAATTACAACCATGTAGGAAGAAACGGTAGGTCAAACGGACAAGCGGATTGAAAGATACGAAAGTTTTCGTGTCAAAAAACGGCAAAATGGGATGGTCTGATACAGGGACCACCGTAACTTACGGTGGGCACCGTAAGTTACGGTGGGGGCTGAAGGCTTTACGACAGTTACCTCCTGCCTTACGGTGGGGGGTATTTTATACCAGGGGCCACCGTAACTTACGGTGCCCACCGTAAGTTACGGTGGAGGCCATTTTCAAGTCTTTGTTTTCTGGGACAAAGATATCAATGTTGGAATTTCCTGATTTCCTTGTTTAATTCGATTATTCGACTCAATCTTCCTTGTTGTACTAGTTATTTAATTATCAAAACTGACTTTTAAGTTGGTTTTGATCACATGTGAATGTCGAGAGTCCCGGATGAAGATCAAGCATCGAGCAAGAACCGAACACACATTAAACGAAGCTTCCGCAATGTTGTTTCGTCGTTATTCTAAAACGGCGAATTAAACCACATTATGTTGTATCACTTTAAATTGTAAACGTTTTTAATAAACCAGTATTTTAGCATGAATGTTTAAATATAAATACTCAGTAATTGTGGTTATTTATGGAAATCGCTAAATAAATTTATGGTTGTTACATCTTGGTGGCATTTATCAAAGACCTTTCAAAACAAGTAACTATAATAAAAACAATAAGAGGAAGGTTAAGAGTAAAATCCTAGGTCATTTGCCTAGACTCGAGAGTCTAAGGAATGTGCTTATTGTGTCATTGAGATTAAACACAAAAGGTTAGTGTTTAATTCACTCAATGTTGGCTCTGATACCAACCTGTCACACCCCGATATTTCCACATATTACCGGTGGGCCCGGCGGGGAGTATCGTGACGTAGTTGATATCATCATAGTCAATACACACAATATAATAGCACAGCGGAAGGCTTGGTGAATAAACTATTACAAACCATAATGTCTGAGTGTTTGAGTGACAGAATATACAGACTGGAATGTAATAAGATCCACAGGCGGATCATAAATAAATACAAGGAAACAAAATAACAGACTTCAGGTATCTACGGATTTGCAAGATCCTCTTATGACACCTAATAGCTCCAGCCTATTACGAGAGGTACCTGTCAAATCAGTCTTTAAGAAAATACGTCAGTTTAGACTGGTAAATACAATTAACTGACTCTTTTGAAAACATTTATGAAAATTGATTTGAGTGCACATGGCACAAATCTTTTATAACTTGGGACAATTATTTAAATATAATCTTGTATACAGATTTACATGTTTGTCTTACAATTGGGGCCGGTTGGAAGCCGGTCGTGATTAACCGACTCACCACTTATAGAACCCACAAAGGAGTTATCCCCAACATGTGGGTTTATATTTTAGCATTTGCATCTGCATCTGTCAGGTGTATGCCTACACCCCGTGCATAGGTCGTGACCATTTTCAAATGAAATGAGCCGAGGATATCCAGGACACGGTCGAATTAACCCCCAATGCTTATGTTATCAAACAAGACAGATTAAAACGGGTTATGTAAATTTATTAATCACAATCCGATTAAATGATTTCATACCCGACCAAGTGGTATTATTATAATACCATATCCCAAGCCCGTATAAGGGAAAATAAGTTAAAAGTATTTACCTGATGCTCGTAGTAAAATCCTAAAGCTTTTTGAAGGCACCTTCTACCGGAAGCTATTTAATCTGTATAGAAGGTTTATTAACCTATTAGGATGCTAACGGGTCTTTAATTTAGTCAAGGACTTAGACCGGCTAGCTAGAATGAAACCTTACGGTTCTAAACGCTAGATTAAGCGGAGACCGGAATAGAATGTGGTTTAGACCATTCAAGCTTGGATACTTGTATAATATGGGTAAACCAAACACATTCTGGAAATTGAGGATTTAATGATAAGGTTTGACCCGTTTCGGCTATTTTATGTAAACTAGTCACATAAGCCGATCCGAACGCGTAAACGCGTAACGAGTGACCAAATAAATTATATACAGGTCTTAATCATTATTATGCTCAAAATATGTTAATACATCAGTAAGATGTTAACATATATGCCCAAAAAGTAATTTAAACCAAAATAAGTCCCATAAGGGCATTTTGGTAATTTTAATGCCCATAAAGAAGTTTAAATATGAAACTGAGTTTTAGGTCTGATTTAATTAGCAAAAATATGTATTTTTATGAGTTATATCAGTAGGGTATTTTATATGTGTAAAATTTATCTTATATAACCAAACTATGCACCGTAGGGGCATTTTGGTAATTTCACATAGGCTTTAAAGGTCAAAATAGACTTCTGAGTTCAAAAACTTTGGCTTACTGTTTAATTATATAAATTAGCTTAAAACATCAGTGGGTAATAAGTTTTATATGCCAAAAATAGTTTTGACCCATACTAGGTACTAAAAACGCTTAAAAGTCGGTTTAAAGGGATATTTGGGTTTAAATAGGAAATCTGAGTTTTTTTTTTTCAGTTTATTAAGTTCAATTTTATTTATCATATAGAATTAGTAGCAAAAGGTTTGGCATTGAAAAGTTATGTAAAACTCATTTTATGCATGAAAAGGGTAAAACCGACAATTACCGAAATCAAGCTATAATCCTATGTTATGCTCAGCCTAAAAATAAATAAAAATCTTTAAAAATCCCAAAATATTATTTTACATTAGTAGGTAAAAAGTTTGGTGTCGAAAATCGGGTTTAGATATGCTTTATGTTAATTACGCCATTTAAAAAATAAAAAGTTCATCTGGCAAAACAATTTTGAAAATCGGGCTTACGCGGGCCGCGTGGACCGGCTTATCTGGCAAAACAATTTTGAATCTTGGCAGCTGTAGTCCCTGATCGATTTAAACCCATTTAAACCTTATTTTTGACATATAAGGCCCTTGTAGTTAGTTTGTTGAAGCTCAAGGATGTATAAACTAACTTCGTTAGGCTCGGGTCCGTTAAATATCATTATGAAAGCAAGTTTCATCAAGTTGACACTTATAGCCCAAAGTCTTGAAAACATGCTTAACGATCTCGAAACCACGTGAAATTTATACCACTTATTCTTTAGAGTATATTTGAATATTCCGAAGCCACGGTTTCGTTAAAAGGTCACTCAGAGGTCAGAATCGACATGTTGACACGTTTAACCCTTGTAATTTAATAATCTTCCGAGTATTTTCATATACGGCTTCTTATATCCAATCAATCACTCGTTTAAGAATATATTCATCATGTATGGTCATTCAGAGGCACTAGTTTGGCATGTTGACACTTTTAGTCCCTGTGGTTTCATAGTTTCACTGTTTGACAACTTTAGTCCTTCAAACTCAATCTTTCACACCTTTAGAGTTTAGGACACGTGTCTTTACATAATTGGACACGTTTTTACGTGGTGTTACATGTCATAATAAAAATGTGTTTGCGTAACAAGCTTGGATCTTGTTATACCTCATGGCACGATACAAAGGACGATACCACAGAAAGTATGACCCGGGAACTCCTGTTATGATGTAGATAATAGCAAGTAACCATATTGAGGTACCTGTGAAATTAAGAAATTTATGTATTGGCCATGGGAGTTACATGATATATTTGAAAAAACAAAACAAAACAAAATAAGAAAGAAATAGGGAGACTGTGCAAGTTGGACCAAAGTGAGTTCACAAGTCTAAAATATGTTGGCAATGTAACTTTGAGAACTACAGATCCTTGATCACTGAGTTTTTTTCCTAAACTAGTGTTGAAGGAAAAGCTATTTACCAAAATGGTGTTCTTCTAAAACTATTTACCAAAATAGTGTTCTTTGTTTATTTTGTACTTACCTTTTCTTTTTTCATTTCTATTAAATAATCAAATATCTATTTTGTTAAATCTTTAGTGCTTTATATTTTTTTTAATCAATCTAATATTCTTTTTTATTCCTTTGATTTATATAACCAGGGAAGGGGGATAAACAGTGGCCTTAATTGGATTGGATCGAAGAATAATATTCTGGACACTCCAATGTCATTGTTTAATTTACATTAATCAGATACAAATTATAAAATTCATAAGACAATGTGACAAGTAGTTCAGGTATTGTGTTTCAAAAATGTTTTAAAACATGATTTTATATTAGTAAAACCCATTTCCATGAACAACATTATATTTATTTTTTTAATTTAAATTTTCATGTGTTTATTTTTATACAAGTATTTATTTCTTTATAATTTATACACAACTTTATATTTTGGTTTTCTCTTTCAAACTATTATCATGACTTTATAATAAATAGTGTCAACGAACGGTTCATTGATTGTTTGATTCTTATAAAAAGCTAGTGTTGATTGAAAAAAAATATTGCTAAGGTATAAAGAGTTGATAAGAAAAAGAAAAGAAATAAAAAAATATTTAATTGATTGAAAAATATAATTTATTAATGAATAAAAAATCGATATTGGATTTAATAGAAATATAAAAAAAACGTTTAATATGTTGGTTAAAAAAGAAAAGACAAATACAAAATACACAAGGAACACTATTTTGGTAAATAGTTTTCAAGGAACACTAGTTTGGTAAATAGTTTTTTCACCAACACTAGTTTAGGAAAAAAACTCCTTGATCACTAATTAAAAAATGAAAAACCAATGTCAAACCTAGTATACTTTGGTAACCTAAGAGCCCTACCTTATACATATCGCAAAATCCTATAAGATAATCTGAAATTATTTTTTAAGTGAATCATAGACTCATAGTTGCCAATAGCGAATGGCGGACACTATAAGAAAATTTTAGAAATACTTGATATGTATATTTTATCAAAATACGCTTTTCATCTAAATACACAATTTATATTAAATAGTTATATTAATACAAAAAAACTAAAATCCCGCTATTTACATTAAAACCAAAAAACCTGAAATCCTGCTATTGTCACGCTATGGAGTCGCTAACAATCAGATTGCAAGATAGGGTCATTCCGTTATGAAGCGCGCTATAGGTAAAGCTATTATCACTCTTCACAACAGTGATGTGAATAAAAATTGAACATTTTTAAAAATCAAAACTTATACAGACCTGATTTGGAGGAGCCAGAAGCAAATGTCTTTACTTTATGCAACACCGCGAACTGTATAGCAGTGTATGGCATGACCATGAGAAGTGCTTGAACATTACCGCGCCAAAATCCCTGGAAGAGAAAACCATGTCATATATAGTAAGAATATAAAGGAATTAAAAACTTCCAAAGTGATTCAAAAAAATGTACAGCTTATAGAGCAGTAACATAAGATGTGGCCTGCATTTAGATAGGATCTACTATAGCAAAAAAAAAGTCAGATACATATAGGTGGACATAGCCGATACGGACGTATCACGCTTGGAAGTTACTATGTTTCGTAGCACACAACACTATACACCAAATTTCCTACATATAATCAAGAATTAACCATAGATCGTGCAGCCAAATACAAGATAAAAATGGAGTGCAAAGTGTTTAATCCTCTCAGAGGAGTGAGATCAAAATCCTTATTATGCATTATAATCTGCATTTCAAAACTACAAGACATGTAACTTAACTATATGCAACGAAAATTTTGTCAAAAACAACAAATCTTTTCTCAGCGGGAAGAGCACCTTCCATTCGATCATTAAGCTCTTTTTCCAACTCCTGAGCTGAAAGCACAACACACGTATATCACACAAGTGTCACAAAAATCAGTAAAGTGATTAATCATATACCATAATTCACACAAATGTAGTTTTCACATTAACATAAGCACAACATTGTGATAAGATAAATAGCATAGACTGGGTTTTTTCCCAAACCCAACTAATAATATATCAGAATTTTGAACTTACAGATTCAAGCTTCCAATGTAAGTATTGCATATTATAACCAACAAAAGTTCTATTTTGGTTAAAAGAGCATACATACTACACGTATAAAGATAGAAAGCAAACCTTTCAATATAGAATAGGGATGAGCTCGGTACCGACCGGTACTGAACCGGTACCGGAACCGAAAGTACCGGTACCGAAAATCCTCAAAAGTGGGTACCGGTACCGAATATACCCGGTACGGTACGGTTCGGTACCGGTATTTGAGGGTAAATACCGGTACTGAAAATGTCAAAAGTCGGTACCGAATCGGTACCGAAAAGGTACCCGGTTCGGTAAATTCGGTACCGGTACCGGTTCGGTACCGGTACCGGGTCCATTTTGCTCATCCCTAATATAGAAACCCTCGTCTTTGCATTTGATATGGGAAACCTATGACCAAGCCAATGAAATTCGGTCATGGATGCAGCCTGCTGAGTTCTAGCTTCAGCCATTACAGCCTGACATAGATACAAGACGATTAAAGAACCTATCATGATAAATGCATAAAGAATCGAGTCTAGATATGTAATGTTGTAATTTTATTACGTTGGTCAAGGCTGTAGAAATAAATGAGTTATTTTAATTATTAACCTACTTCTAATTTAACTTTAAAAAGGTCCAGTGCAAGTCCTTCAATTTCCCCAATGTGTACAAGTTCAGAAGCCTGTAAATTTGATTCACCAATTTTGTGCAAACAGTAGCGTATACTATGGATTAGTTTCTGAATAAGTCCATTGCTTATGACAAAACTCAGCTCTATTATCCGATTTAATGTAATTTGGTCAAAGGATATCAGATTACGTACCTCAATCGTGTATTGCTGTTGTCGTATACCCTTAAATTATCGGCTAATTGTGTCTGTAATTAAAAGAGAATTCAGGCTCAAAACGCTCCAATCTGCCTATTTTATCTTTTGATACCATATAAACCACAAACATGTATCAGCCAGTAATAAAATAAATGTAACAACCCGCATTTTTGCGCATTGTTACTACTCGCTACACTCGTTACGCCTAGCACCAGAGATTCGGATCATAATGTAACTATATCGCATACATCGCTATATCGCAATATTATCGCCTACTATCGCATATTTTACCGCTATCACATCACATTTGCACTTGCTGACAACCACGGAGATGTCGAGTGAGGACCAATTCGACCCCCTTGATAGTCGTGATGTGTCGCAGTGCAACTCATTCCTCGAAACACACAATAACGTTCGCGATGACATCGATAAAGGACCTATTCTACCCTCCTCGATGACCATGAAACATCGCAAATAATCGCACATTTGAAACGAAACCCCGATTATTGTATCGCAACTTTGGATAATTAAATATATAATAGGAGTACGTACATACGACCCTTATAAATAATTAAATATATAATAAAACGAAACGGTATAACCAAATCATCGCAACGCTCAAGTCGGAATGATAAAGCCCAGCCCGAACGGAAGGCCTAGTCCGAACGGATGGACCGGTCCGATCAGATGGCCCTGTCCGAACGGAAGGCCCAGTCCGATCGGATGACACTAGCCGATCGGATGACCCTGGCCGATCGGATGGCCCTGTCCGATCGAATGGCCCAAACCCCTCTCCTTCCTTCCCCTTTTGCCTATAAATACCCCTCAGTCACATCAGGAACACTTGATGTGACTGCTACTGTTCGACCAGACGCTCCAACCCCTTCATCTCTCGATTTCTCGCAATCCTTGTAAGTTCTCGATCTACACCTTGTACTTTTATGATCTACACTCAATTCTACACCTCCCTATCTTTTAGAAATCAACTTTTAACCGTGAAATCTACTGATTTGAGGTGTTCAAAGGTGATGTCATCAAAAGTTCATATGAACTTCAAAGTATGACCTCATTTTACCATGAACAACTCAGATCTGAGTGATTTCCACATGGATTTATAACCATCTCACCTAGAACATTATGTATCTGATCAAAGTAATGTGTGATTCCGGGTTGGACATGGAAAAACCGTCAAAGGCGGTTAGATCTGATGGAACGGGGTGGTTCCCGGCCGTTAGAACGGGCCGAACTCGATGGAATTTCAGTAGTTCAACGCGATGACACATCACCTCGGTCAATTCACCGGTATCCTTTCCAGAAACAATTGAGTGTGTCATAATCAGAAAATTTGAACGAGTTGCCGTCCGATCGGACTGCTGTCCGATCGAATGGCAAACCAACTTCAAAACCAGCCGATCGGACAACATGATAGCCAACCAAACGGTCAACATGTCAACCGATCAGATAACATGCCAACCGATCGGATAACATGCCAACCGACCGGTCAACATGTCAACCGATCGGACAACATGTCAACCGATCTGAGAACATGCCAACCGATCGGATAACATGCCAACCGACCGGTCAACATGTCAACCGATCGGACAACATGTCAACCGATCGGATAACATGTCAACCGACCAACCGAACCAGCTCATCCGACCGGATAACCATCCGATCGGATTACTACTAGCCCTATTATTCAACTTTACACCACACCTCGCTTACGCTACCATTCCGTGTTCATGTTAAATCAGGCGCACTCTAAATTAACCCAATCAAGTTGTGTACCCGCTGAATACGCACTGTGAGTATACTTGAACCCATTTCGCTCATCGCACTTTTGGGTGTAACATACGTTCTATCAAAATCACATCAAATGCTTAAACTACTTATCACTTGCGAATGACTTACGTGCATAGTTATACGTGATGCTAGTTGCATATGTGCTAGGACTTATACTCGCGACGTCCCACCATGACTAGTATAGTACTATTGCGCCCGACGGGGTCTAGTTTGCCATCGCGTATTCGAGCACCGAGGACTTAGCTGGTAGTATCGGTTTTGTGAGTATATATGTCGTGTATCCCGTTTATGTATTTAGGAGATTCGCAGCACTTTTAAATCTATTATGCTATTACATATCAAACCTGTATACTCGCCAATACATTTGTGTTGACATTATTTTAACGTATGTTGCAGGTTAGATCGCAAATTGTCTCAATCAAGCTAGGGAGTCTAGAAACTCAACTAAAAAAATCTAGGTTGTCGGATTTGTATTGTTCGAGAGAACACAACATCTGTGATAACTTATGTGATTGTATTTGTTTATTAGTATGGGATAATGAACGCATTAAATATTGTCGCTAATAGTTGTTACGGATTCTCCTGAGCAATCTGATTCGCCTAGTGTCGCGCCCCGATGATTCCGCCATCGGTTGGGGTGTGACAGATTGGTATCAGAGCCATAACTATAGGGAATTAGGCAAGACTCGACCTAGTCCGGGTCGATGTCTTAGAAATGACCTAGTCTATAGTCTAAATACCAACAGGCCGACTCGTACGAACCCAGTAGGGTTTGTATTGGGCCTACTTGCTACTCTCGATCGAAATTGCTAAAAGTTACAACTTTGTGTGAACACCATGTATTACAACTTCACACGAAGAAGCCTTTCCTAAGGCTGAAATACTACTTAGCCTTTCCTAAGGCTGACACAATACACACATTTTTGAAAATATTCGCATGATACAATCGAGTGATCCAGTCGAGACCAGGTGTGAAAACCAAGGACTCTCGATGAGATCGCTTACTCAGCGCATTACTTTAGCACGAGAACTTTCTGTTGAGTCAGGAGTGACATCCAAATCTCGACGGAAATCTCCAATTCAAAATCTAGTGGAACTCCCGAATTTATTCGAAGAGCACAACCACAATTAGGAGCGAAGTTGTTAAGCCAGGGGTGAAACCCATACCTTAACGAACCGCTCCACTCTATAAAAACGGTTTTTCAAAAAGCTCTCACCAAGGACTCGACCATAACAATGACTCGAGCCACGCGATGACTAGGAGGACGAATGCCATGAGCTGCATCCCAGTGGAAGCATAAGTCTTCTAGGTCAACGCGCGTGCACGAACTTGTTGAGTATAGCCGGGTTACCTTGGGTAGTCGACGCCTAAACACCCGAGGCATTCCGAATATTTTACGAAGCCTACGATTCGCTGGTTTTACGCTTTAATGGACGTAATTACGCTTTATGTGTTATCGATTTCCCGATTTATCAATTTTTGCTCCCTGTTTTACAAAACGCACGACTCGCACAACCATCGTAATCCAAAACGAAAACCGAATGTTCGCAACGAAACTAAGGCATAATCTCTCGCCTTCGCTCTCGCTCTCTCCCTCTTCATCGCGTCCTCGCGCATTCTATACCGACGTGTATGTGTGTAAGTGTAAACTACAACTATATATGTAAATACAAACAAATCATTGTGTGGGAACTTAGGAAATTCGTGTCTCCTATGTGGCTCCTATGTGAAGTCTATTATATTACTTGCAACAAGTTTGAACGCGCTCAAATCGCAACGCAAACTCAAAAATCATTATGATCGAATCTCACTCCAAGTCTCTCTCTGTCTAGATGCCTTCCAACAACTCTGCTTCGAGAATAGCAGCAAAGGGACGAGCCAAACGAAGGGACGAAAAGAGGATTGCTTCAGTTGTGACCAGGGAAGTGGTCAAAGTCATTCCTCAGATTGTCACACAAGTGCACTCTCTTATCAACTCTCGAGGTTCGGAAGACGTTAAGACAGAAGAGCCGCAATCTGCGTTTCTCTACAAGCACTTCAAAGCCTGTGATCCGATGGTCCACACGGGTGAAGGAGGTGTGTCCCAACTACTCCAGTGGTTCGATTCTATCGAAGTTACCCTTCGTCAAAGTGGGTGTCCCGATAGTTTCCGTACCACTTGCGCTACCGGAGTATTTAAATCGCGAGCACTCGACTGGTGGACCGCCGAACGCAACAAACGTGGGATCTCCGCGGCTTATGCTCTCTCCTGGGATGAGCTGAAAGAGCTCATGAAGAAGGAGTATTGCCCTCCCCACGAGATTCAGAAGTTGGAAGACGAATTTTAGAAAATCAAACAGGAACAAGGTGACAACGCTGGCTACACTGCAAGGTTCAAACAGCTGGGCATTATTTGCCCAAGTCAAGTCGACACCTCAGGAAAAGCCATCACAAAGTATATTCGCGGCTTGCCTGAGTGTGTGGGCGACTTTGTCGAAGCTGCAAGACCTGACAGTATCGAAGAAGCCTACCGCTTAGCCGCAGAAATCAACAACAAATGACTCATGGAAGGGTTTTTCTCCAAGAATCCTGTCAAGCAAACTTATCAAGCGATCGTCATTAATTCTTCAGACGATCCTGTCAACGATTCTTCTGACGAATCTGCCGACGATTCTTCTGACGAAGCTACTGACGGTTCTTCCGAGGACTCAGCCGAAGATTCTGCAAGTGAGTCCCCAGACGAATCATCCAATGACGACACCTCATCGCAAGACACTGACAAACCCAGCCGCAAACGAAAGACTTCGATCCCGAACTCATCAACAACCGAACTGCTGCAACCGAAGCCTCTTCAATCAGTTCCACTCCTACCAAAACGTGCCTACACTGGAATTCACCCTCAGTGTTATATGTGTACCTATCATCACCCAGTTGGAACTGACTGTCGCTACTGCAACAATTGCAACTGTTACGGTCACTTCGCCCGCAACTGCCGCTCAGAACCGCAAACTTAGGTACAATAACAGCAGCTCCAGCAAAAGTCTACAAACACTAAGCACCTAGCAAGCGTAGGACAGTGTTGTAACGATACGATTTCGACATTAATTCCTAATTGTTGAACCTATTACTCTATGTCGCCGCTATGTGTAACATTAAACTTCGCTTTCGTTTTCGCTTTCACTCTCTCATCTTCGCACTTAGTCTAGATTCACACTCGAACTATATATACTATATCACGAGATAATGTGTTTTACCCTCACTGCACTCTTAGAATAAAGTACGATAAACGTGCAAGGAACGACTAATCACGGGTGCACACGGGATTACTTTGGTCAGTGCACGGAGATCGTAGTGAATTCTAAGGTGCCATAAACGTCTCGACAAAGTGTGACACCAAATCACGGGATGTAAGTAGTAGGGGTCAAGCAAGGTGTGCTTTATCATACTACCGAAGTTTCGTGAAGAAAGTGCCACATGGAGTTGAACGTTGTTAGACCTATTATACTATTTTGGTTATTTTCAACACACTACACTCAATTGCAAGGCGTAACAACCGAACCACATCACTGCGAGACTTTCGTAAGTCTGCCAACGTAATGCAATCGCCTCATCGATGGACTTTGGTAAGTCTACCCCCGCAGGGCAATTGCAGTAACGCAAGACTGGTCGTAAGTCCACATCGCAACTCAATCGCAGTTTTGCTAGAATCTATCGCTTTATCACCTAAATCTATCTCGCAATCGCTATCGTTTATTATGTGTATCACGCAAACTCTATCGCTTATCATGTGAATCTCTATCGCTTATTATGTGGATCTCTATCGCTTATCGTGTGTATCGCTATATCGCTTGCTGTGTATCAATCTATCGCTCGCTCTATCACTATCGCTATCGCTATCGCTTACCAATATATGTGCTATCTGTATTAAGTTAGCACATGTGACCTCGCTTCACGAGATGAAACTTATATGGTTAAAGCATGGTGGATACGCCGCTGGTACTTCCTATATATAAGTGTTTTAACCATATCGGCAGACTTTCGTGGAAAAAGGCCATGTGGGGTCTAATGTTAGTTAAATTTGTGGTGTTGATCAATCCAATCCAATCGCATTAATCGCTTATCGCGTATCGCTTATCGTGTACCGTCTATCGCTTATTCGCTTATCGGGTACCGCTTATCGCTCATCGTTTGGTATTCATCGCAGTTTGTGTGGTATTAGTATGCATAACATCGCTTCACGGGACAAAACTAACCTGGTCGAACGTGGTGTTTCGCCATGTTAGCAAACTCTCGTGGAAACGTGCCATGTGGGTTTTAATGTGGAATCTAATCGAAATCGCGCTATTCGCATATCGCTCATCGCTTGTTTGCCTATTCGCTTATCGCTTATCGCTCGACGCCTATCCAGACACGACACATCAATGTTTCGTGTCACCAGGCTACTCGCGCACGCCGTTATAGCTACGTTCGTAATTCAACTCGCCTTTTTAACCTATTCGATTCTATCTTCAACTCGGTCCGACTCCCTATCGATTGGACCGAGGGAGCTTAATTCTATCTGTGTCATATCGGCACGCAGGACACTGCCCCACGAAACGGAAGTAATATGGGCAAAACATGGTGGATACGCCGCTGGTACTTCCTATATATAAGTGTTTTAAACATATTAACAAACTTTCGTGGGAAAGTGCCAAGTGGGGCTCGATGCTAACTACCTTTTTGTACTGTTAAAACTTAATTTATAAAATTTTTGGTTTAAAACCGGTGGGCCAGTGAAATTTCCTCACCACGTGGGGGTAACAACGAATCAGCTTCACTCCATGTCCAAGGGAAGTTTCATATGTCCAGTTTTCCTTAAAGCTTTTGCAACATCAAAACGAAACCCTTCTTAAGACGTTGGTTCAACATCGAGTTCAGCTTGAACCCATGTCATAGGAAAGTTTTCTTAACTCCAGTTTTCATGTCCGAATTCTTTTAAACATGTTCAAACCTAAAACTTCTTACAACGTTGGTTAACATACTCAGCTTAACCTTACGTTACGAGAAATCTTTGAAGCTCTTCTTTAAACTTCTTTTGCACCGACTTTAATAACTCTCCGAGACCCGAAATACTATTGAGACACCAATTCGTGGAATACTACTCTTGTTGTACATCGTTTCTTCGCTGTCGCAACCGATCTCTCTCTTACATGAGACAATCACGCTTGTCAACTCGCAGTCGCTTAACTCGCTGTATCGTTATCTATACGGGACAACTCTCACAAGTCTACCTGTTGGATTAATTTCGGGACGAAATTTCCTAAAGCAGGGGAGACTGTAACAACCCGCACTTTTGCGCATTGTTACTACTCACTACACTCGTTACGCCTAGCACCAGAGATTCGGATCATAATGTAACTATATCGCATACATCGCTATATCGCAATATTATCGCCTACTATCGCATATTTTACCGCTATCACATCATATTTGCACTTGCTGACAACCACGGAGATGTCAAGTGAGGACCAATTCTACCCCCTTGACAGCCGTGATGTGTCGCAGTGCAACTCATTACTCGAAACACACAATAACGTTCGCGATGACATCGATAAAGGACCTATTCTACCCTCCTCGATGACCGTGAAACATCGCAAATAATCGCACATTCGAAACGAAACCCCGATTATTGTATCGCAACTTTGGATAATTAAATATATAATAGGAGTACGTACATACGACCCTTATGAATAATTAAATATATAATAAAACGAAACGGTATAACCAAATCATCACAACGCTCAAGTCGGAACGATAAAGCCCAACCCGAACGGATGGACCTGTCCGATCGGATGGCCCTGTCCGAACGGAAGGCCCAGTCCGATCGGATAACACTAGCCAATCGGATGACCCTGGCCGATCAGATGGCCCTGTCCGATCGAATCGCCCAAACCCCTCTCCTTCCTTCCCCCTTTGCCTATAAATACCCCTCAGTCACATCAGGAACACTTGATGTGACTGCTACTGTTCGACCAGACGCTCCAACCCCTTAATCTCTCGATTTCTCGCAATCCTTGTAAGTTCTCGATCTACACCTTGTACTTTTATGATCTACACTCAATTCTACACCTCCCTATCTTTTAGAAATCAACTTTTAACCGTGAAATCTACTGATTTGAGGTGTTCAAATGTGATGTCATCAAAAGTTCATATGAACTTCAAAGTATGACCTCATTTTACCATGAACAACTCAGATCTGAGTGATTTCCACCTGGATTTATAACCATCTCACCTAGAACATTATGTATCTGATCAAAGTAATGTGTGATTCCGGGTTGGACATGGAAAAACCGTCAAAGGCGGTCAGATCTGATGGAACGGGGTGATTCCATGGAAAAACGGGCCGAACTCGATGGAATTTCAGTAGTTCAACGCGATGACACATCACCTCGGTCAATTCACCGGTATCCTTTCCAGAAACAATTGAGTGTGTCATAATCAGAGAAATTTGAACGAGTTGTCGTCCGATCGGACTGTTGTCCGATCGAACGGCAAACCAACTTCAAAACCAGCCGATCGGACAACATGATAGCCAACCAAACGGTCAACATGTCAACCGATCGGATAACATGCCAACCGATCGGATAACATGCCAACCGACCGGTCAACATGTCAACCGATCGGACAACATGTCACCCGATCGGATAACATGCCAACCGATCGGATAACATGCCAACCGACCGGTCAACATGTCAACCGATCGGACAACATGTCAACCGATCGGATAACATGTCAACCGACCAACCGAACCAGCTCATCCGACCGGATAACCATCCGATCGGATTACTACTAGCCCTATTATTCAACTTTACACCACACCTCGCTTACGCTACCATTCCGTGTTCATGTTAAATCAGGCGCACTCTAAATTAACCCAATCAAGTTGTGTACCCGCTGAATACGCACTGTGAGTATACTTGAACCCTTTTCGCTCATCGCACTTTTGGGTGTAACATACGTTCTATCAAAATCACATCAAATGCTTAAACTACTTATCACTTGCGAATGACTTATGTGCATAGTTATACGTGATGCTAGTTGCATATGTGCTAGGACTTATACTCGCGACGTCCCACCATGACTAGTATAGTACTATTGCGCCCGGCGGGGTCTAGTTTGCCATCGCGTATTCGAGCACCGAGGACTTAGCTGGTAGTATCGGTTTTGTGAGTATATATGTCGTGTATCTCGTTTATGTATGTAGGAGATTCGCAGCACTTTTAAATCTATTATGCTGTTACATATCAAACCTGTATACTCGCCAATACATTTGTATTGACATTATTTTAACGTATGTTGCAGGTTAGATCGCAGATTGTCTTAATCAAGCTAGGGAGTCTAGAAACTCAACTAAAAAAATCTAGGTTGTCGAATTTGTATTGTTCGAGAGAACACAACATCTGTGATAACTTATGTGATTGTATTTGTTTATTAGTATGGGATAATGAACGCATTAAATATTGTTGCTAATAGTTGTTACGGATTCTCCTGAGCAATCTGATTCGCCTAGTGACGCGCCCCGATGATTCCGCCATCGGTTGGGGTGTGACAATAAAGACGACATACCATCAATGGATATTAAGATAAAACTCACCTAAATGCAAGGTTTATATAAATAAAGACGACATACCAACGCTGTTCTTCCGATTGGGTCTGGTCTTCACCGGACTTCCCATTTGCCTTCATTCTCACTACTGTCTACCACAAACCCTAGTACCAATGTTTGATGATAAAGAATGTATTTAACTTTTTATGAATATCCTTAGACCAGCAATTCAGCCACCAAAGAATCAAAGTCTTAATATCTCCCATTGTTTTCTTTAGCGAAACCGGCTGAACCTGGAAACACAAGCACAATGAATTAAACTGCTATACCTATATCACAAATAAATGGTCTTGGTAGCCGTCTCACTGCTTTAAAGTGAATATATAATCAAATTGGGCTTGGAGAAAACAGTGGTCGAAACCACTGTTGGGTAATATTTTATTGGGTTAAAACACTTTTTTTGTGGAGAAAACAGTGTTGAAACCACTGTTTTCTTCACAAAACACTGTTTTAGCCGAACAGTGGTTTCAAACCACAGTTTTAACCCTACAGTGATTTCAACCAACTGTTGACTCCACAAAACACTGTTTTATTACCCAACAGTGGTTTCAACCACTGTTTTTCCAAGCCCTCTGTTAACAGACTCTTTTAACCTGTATTGTCTGATCCCTTTTAACCCGAACAGTGGTTTCAAACCACAGTCTTTGTAGGTCACCCATACTCTGAACCATGTAGAAGATCCATCAGCCGACTCTTAATTAATCCCTCTCTCATCGGAACTCCATGGCTACCATATTGACCTACAAATCCAATCAATATCATATAAAAGTGTCTATAATATCCAAAAAAAGGTTCCTAAATTTGCTTATCGTTTTTTGACACATTATCTTATAACAGGATACCCAACAAAAATGAAAAAAAACAATATATGATATGAATCAAATGCGATTACTCATTGTAAAATAGCTAAACATTTTTTCAAGAGCTCAAGAAAGATACAAGTAGGATGAATGATAGATCTCAAGTTCACCATCTTGTTCGGATCACATTTACGATGGTCATACTGAAAAAAAAAAACAATAAAAATTGAAAAGAAATTACTCAAATGAGTAAATCAAGGAACTTTTTTGGAATGAAATCAAGAAACCGTGTACCTTAAGGCTGCCGCGGAATCCACAGGGTACTTCCACATATTTTGCATACGAATCGATTTGTGGCCATTAAAGTCTTCGGAGATAGAGCGATCACTTATGCATCCGGATCTATATATTAATCATTCAAAACACCAAAAATCAACATAACTTTCATTTTAATTTCAATTTCAATACAGCAATAGCCCTAACCCTAACACCTGCTTCAAACAGAATGAAATCAATTTGTAACAATCTACTAAAACTTATTCATTAGTCTAATATATAATTCAACCTATTAGCCCGTATCTATACATCAAGCATTCATAAACACCAAAAAACAACATAACTTTCATTTCAAGTTCAATCCAGCAAGCCCTAACCCTAACACTTACTAAAAACAACATGAAACCAGTTTGTAATAATCCACTAAAATCATACTTGAATAGGCTTAGAGCCGCACTAAAATCAGAAACTGTACCTGGAGCAGACGTTGGCCTCGAATTTGAGCTTCATTCGAGCCAATAAGCAAAAATACACTCAAAAGTCACCCTTGAAACTCTTATCAAAACCTTGTTCAACACTGCCCTTCATGAACCATACTGATGCAATTCAAGAAGCAGATAGATAAAAATAAAATAAAATGTAAATTTGCAACTTGTAGATCATAATTTCAAACAATTCTACACAAGAGTAACATAACAACTATTTTTTGCACCCGTGTCCTTATAAACATACCCTTTTATGTAACGATTCCATGGCGTCGAGCATCTTCAAAATGACATGCAAAAATGCTTGATGTCTGAATAGATTCGAAATCCGCTTTGATGTTTCCGATCTAAAAACCTACAAAAATAATCTTAAAATTTAGGAAATAACACAAAAAGCACCTAATTTTTTATTTTTATAAAAGTATGTTTGAAGTAGACCTTTTTTCAAAATGTATGTTTGAAGTATGAAGCATATAAATTGTTTGGAGAATGAAGTCTAGTGGTGTTACTTTGTTATTAGTTGTTCTTTTTATATTTGCCAATGTTTCTTCTTTAAGAAAGATCCATCAAACCACAATTGAATCCCAAACATACCAAATCAAACCATATTTTAAAAAAAAAAACCCAATATAAAAAAATTTGAGCAAACGAAACCAGAAAAACATAAAAAATAATATCTCAATTGGGTAAAAACTAAGAATAACAAACCAAATTACCAAATTGAGCATCTCTTCAACAGATTCAATAGCCTTGAGTCAACAAATCCTATAACAAAAAATATCAACAAAATGAAAGCTTTAAATGGTTGTTGTTGGAAACCATACCAATGCAACTTGGAATGTAAGTAATCATCAAGAAATAAAATGTACTAAAAACAAAATAAGCCCTAGACACCTTACATCCGCATAAAACGTATATCATATATTAAAAACTAAAGAACTTACATTTGTGGCATAGCATAAAGAGTTGAAGAACTCGATCTTGATGTGCTCTCGTCTTCCAAGTCTTACCTTCCCTTCCCTGCTGCCTAAACACATTTGGGGCTAATCGAAGTTGCTGAATCGAAGTTGCTGAATCGAAGGTGCTGAATCGAAGTTGCTGGCCAAACTCGATCTGAAACTTACATTTGGGGCTAATCGAAGTTGCTGAATCGAAGCTTACCTGCTGGCTGAGTGAACCTTACATTCCCTGCGAATGAAAGAAGATCTGTCGGTTGTTTTTTAGACCCTAGATCTTCAATCCATGGCATGTTTTTCTTCTTTGATTTAAGTTGAATCGAGAGAAAGGGGCAGATGCAGATCTAGATCTAGATCTGATGGAATTTGAGAGAGAGAAAGAGAAGAGGAGGGTTTGAATGTATTGGTTCTCATAGTTCAAACTTTATGCGTTAACTAGATACATGAAAGTTAGGGGGAATACGCATTGAATTCATCCGAACAAACATTGTTTTGTTGATGATATGCGAGGGTGGTTTTGTGTACGGTGAAACTTAAACAAGCATTTTTTTAGCAAGGATGCTACATGAAGTAAAGTTGATACACAACATACATGTGAGCATGCAACATCTCGCAATAACAGTAATTTATTTCTGACATGACTATATAGGTACTATAAATCTAAAAGTGACTAGTTTCGTAGTTCTCTTATTTTATTATCGACTGGTTTACATCATCGTGCACATGTACAACACGACTAGAACACTGTGACTTCTTCAGATTAGTCACTTAAAACGTGAGTGCAACTACGTCAAGTTTACCTAATATGTCTAAATCTACTTATATAAATATGATTTTACGACCTAAACGCAGTTTGGATTAGATAAGACTAATGAGTTGTGTTAAACGTACCATCTTTCATATGGTGTTTACCGAATGTACTTCATCACCCCTAATAAATCAATCATATAATCTCTATGCTTTTTTTCTCATTAGGGTTCTTTAAACATATAGGAGATACGTTTAGCCTTACCCAAGTAGAATCACAAGAATCTTGAATTTTAGAACCAACTATTTGTAACCAAATCACTATCACAAGAATGTTGAACTCTAGAACCAACTATTTGCAACTAAGCCAATATCTTTGGTGCTTAGCTTAAAACCAGGATACATGTGGAACAATGATTAATCGTGCACAAAATGTTTTCATAAGCGAAATTGACCCATAACACCTCTATGTTGGAAGATATAAAATTGTTTACCAATTCTTCTTTTCTATGAATAATTTAAGAGTAAAATTGAATTAATTTTCAAGAAAGTAAAAATGAATAAATATTCGTGTCCTTATCTCAAGTGTGTAGCCACCACAACAAAAATAGCAAGCAATTCAAGAACAAGAACAACGCATTTGGCCTGACCTTAAAATGCCAAAGCTGGGATTATTTATTAATCACATGCCTCAAATATACATTCAGATTGTATATACCAAACATGGCTCCAAGATTAACATTACATTTGCCCCCCAAGCTTCCTGTCTTTTAAGGCTTATTCAACATGTCCGGTTTGGTTTTGAGGCTAAGAGACATGACTCCAGATTAACACATACAAATATTCTCCAACTAGCGAAAATATCTCTCACCATTTTGAGGCTACACTCTGATGGTCTTAAGCAAACATACTGTCAACACGAATACCACTCGTGTCTGGTAGCAGTTGCTTCGTATAATACTTGGATCCACGGGACTGATTTATCCTTTTTCGCCTTTCCACTGGTATATCTTCAATCGAGCACTCTGTAAACCCACGCCTTACAAACCTGTCAAAACGCCAACATTTCTAGTTCTTATTTTCCATAATTCAACACCATTTTTTTAACTTTTGATTAGATTATCCACCGTCTTTCTTAAATGACGCACGAAAGTAGAAACATACCAGTCTGCTGTGCGAGTTGTCAGCAAAAAAAGGCTTTGCAGTCCTGTAGAAGATGCTTTTTTCTCGATATAATCTGCAAGTTTGCAGCCAGGATTAATTAATACCAATTTGCAACACTCAAATTCTGAGGTAAAAGCTGAGACCACTCGTATGCAAAGCACGTCATTTTATAAAGTTTTTGAGCAGAGTTCGGATTAACCCAACTTGACCCGTATGCAAAACAAGTTAATAATTATACCGAGTAATTTGTCTCCTTGTCCTTGTCCTCGACAATCAGGAGAAACAGCAATAGCCGCAACCTCCCCGCATTTATATTCATAGAACGGAAATAAAGCAGCACAAGCTATAACTTGCCCCTCTCTCTCCACAACAATGAAAGAATCCAATGCATTAAGTAGCTAAAAACACAACACAGTGTACAATCAAGTTATTGAAAAATAAACTAATATTATCAAAATGGTTTTAAAAATAAAGATTTAATACAAACCTCCTCATCTGTTCGCCTGACCAAAGTTCCAGAATCTTCTAACGGTTTAAAAATTTGTCTTATTCCAGGAAGGTCATCCATCTTTGCCATCCTTGTACCTTCATATAGATCGCTGCAAAGTACAGAATAAACATTTAGTTAAATTCCACATCTCTTGAAATTCATTTAAGAGTAAATTGCCATTTTCCTCTCTGAGGTTTGGCCAGTTTTGCGACTTTCGTCCAAAGGTTTGTTTTCCGCATCAGAATTCAAAAGGTTTGAAATCTTGCCATTTTCATCCGGCTCGTTAACTCCATCCATTTTTCTCCGTTAAGTCAGGGGTATTTCCGTCTTTTTTGCCAACTAAAAAGGCAATTCGGTCCTTTTTTACTTTATGTAAAAAGACCAAATACCCCTGAAAAGACTGAATTGCCCTTTAAGTTGACAAAAATGGCAGAAATACCCTCGACTTAACGGAGAAAAAAATGGATGGAGTTAACGAGCCGGATGAAAATGGCAAGATTTTAAACCTTTTGGATCCAAATGCGGAAAAACAAACCTTTGGACGAAAGTCGCAAAATTGGCCAAACCTCAGGGACGAAAATGGCATTTTACTCTTCATTTAATTATAATTACGCATACCTAGCGACCATAGTCCCTACTCCGTCTCTTTGAAACAATTCCTTCAATAGCACTCCCGCTACATTCCCGTCTAACAGATGAACTCTCTGGACACCTCCCTAATGACATACGTACAACAAAACACAATTAGTGAAATTAATTAGATAGCAATTTTTAATACAAATATATCTTTAATTACTTACCCTGCAGACAAAAGCGGCAGCAGCTAACTCTGATAAATACCCGTTCGATCTACTCAACCTTTCTTGTCCTCCAATGGCAAACCCTTGTTCACTTGACCACAACCCGTTTCCATTATCAAAACCGACACCGTTTTGAAATGTTGCAGTATACCCATCATTAGACGTCATTCCGATCTTTGGAAGAATGGAACTAGTTTCCTCCTCGCCAATGGCTTTTACGTAATTAGCTGCAATCTCGCTTTGCTTGGCTCGCCTACGTATTAACATGTCAGCATCTTCAAGTGTCAAAAATCTGATTAACCGGCCCCATTCATCCAAAATTGGCCCATCGATAATGCAGATAAGTTTCTCTGCTCCAAGCGCCAACGCACAAGCAGTAGCAACTTCATACGTGCTGCATTATTATTTACCACAGAAATCAATTAATAAATTAAAAAATATGCAATATATTTACAGCTTAACAATTATCTTCTTACTAAGAGCATATATATATAGTTCTTCAATAGGATACCAGAGTAAGTAGAATGCAAGCCATATGGGTCAAAACAATGTCTCCAGCATAATCATGGGTCACCCAAAACCTATTTTTATTATTCGGGTCAAATAACTTGGGATGGAGCGACGATAATCTTGTTATTTTTATATTCGTTTATATCACGGCAAACAGTAACAAAAAATACCTATTAACAACTACATAGCATACTTGCAATTCAGTACACCTCCAGAGCTAGAATATCCAAGGTTGCTTAAAATCACAATAGAATCGTTATCCAGCCGCTCACGTATGCGCAGAACATCCACTTTCTTAACTTCACCGGTCGCTTCGTAATCAATGCCTTCGACAACTCCTCTTTTCTGTAAAAAAAACTATAGCTTGAGCGGCAAAATTTGCTTCGTTTATGGCAAATTTGCAAGAAACAGAAGGACAATTACCTTGGCAGCAAGAAAATTACCACTTGCAACACTGACATTGGAATGCAACCGCCTGTTCTCTCCGTGCCTACGAATTCCGCATAAAGACGGCCCTGGTGACAGCTTTGCCTCTATCATCAACCGGATTCTTCCCGCTGAATCCATCGCGGCCTTGAGCGAATCAGGGTCGGTAATTCTGTATCTTCCATCGTATTTCGGTTCACGTCCTGAATTGGTTACCAAATTAACTATATGCTCAACAAAACTACACCATTATTTACTAAATTACACCTAAAATTACCCATTAATCCAAAAATAACTAACCCTTTTCAGCTAAAAGCTTATCAATCTGTACATGTGTCCCTGGAACAAGAACAAATTTGATTCCCAGACCATGAAGAAGAGAGATATCCTGCATATAATAACCAAACTAATTTAGTTTTTCATATAATTAATTCCTACAAATCAAAAGTATTACGATTCAAAGTTAAGTGTGAGCATTCTATTCTAAAATCACAACACACAATTAACAAGGTATCGACTTGCCATTAAAATAGGGTCCAAAAGTGAGCTATCGAGAACTTCAGCAGAAAGAAGAACAACAAATGTGCTTCCTCGGTGTGCAGTGAAGTAGGGCCACGCTTCACGAAAAAACGTGACGAAAACATCGTCCTTGATATTATTATTATTATTATTCATGCTGGATTCATCATCAGCTCCTTCGCTCTCATACTCGGCCAAAACATTACACGTGCTAAATGAAACCTTCTTTTTTGATAAATTAACATCTGAACGGAAGACCGGCATTCGTACCGGTTGACTGAAGCTTCGAGAAACATTTGGCGGCGGGGGAACAACGTTTGAATGGGTGGTTTGACGGCGTAGGGTTTGGAGAGAGATGGAAGAGGTGGAAGAAGAAGCGGCGGCCATAGGGTTGGTGGCGGTGGTGTGAGAGAGAAAGGAGACCCCAACTACTGCCGTTCAAAATAAATATAAAAATAAAAATAAAAAGAGAGAAGGAAAGAAAGAAAGTGGCGATATTTTTTTGTGTTGGTGTGGGACACATGGAGGCCGCTGCGTCGGCTGCTAGGGTAAGAATCAGACGGTCCACAAGAGCGAGACGGGTCCAAATTTGGCTGAGAAATCTTTTATCTTGGTCAATTTTGGCTATAATATTATTTCTAGTTCTTGTAAATAAATGGCGGTTTATTTAATAATGGAAATGAAACAGGGATTAGAGGTGTTTAAAGGTTTGGTTTACAGTTAATTTGGGTAGTTTGGTTCGGTTTATATTTTTTTTTCTTGTCGTAACCGAACATCAAACCGAATATGAATTTGGTTATGGTTTCAGTTAGATATAGAACTAAGCAAATTCAACCAAATCCGTTATTTTTACATGTTTATGACTCAAAAAAATATAGTATTTATAAGTCTAAAAAGAGATGGTTATAATAATGACACATGTTATGATTAGGATTTATGGTTTCTTTTACTGTTCTGATCTCTTAGATCAGTGACGGATCCAAATTTTTTTTCCTTTGGATTCCTTTAAGTAGATTCTCACTTTTTTTTTTTTTTTCCAAATCATACGAAGTTTTCACTATTTTTTTCTAAACCGAAGGGGTTCCTGGGAACCCCCCAAAACCCCTGAATCCGCGCCTGCCTTGGATGATGATTAGGATTTATGGTTCCTTTTATTGTTCAGATCCCTTTGATGATGAGTGGGCTAATGGGTAAAGATGAATTTGGGCATAGGTATGGACGTGGGCTAAAACTAACACTTAACATGTATGCATATATATAATTTTATAGAAAGTAAAAATTAAAATCGGTTTTATTTCGGTTTAACCAAATTGTCCGAATTTAAAAAAAATGTTTAACCAAATAACAGAATTTGAATTTAGTTAGGATTACAAACGGAACCAAATAACCAAATTTTTCTTCAGTTCGTTTTCGGTTTCGAATTCGGTTGGTTTTTTGGTTAATTCGGTTATAACTGAATGATGAACACCCTAGTCCGAGTTTTAAATCTGATTGTAAAATTGTGTTTTATACCCGTTGGGTATTGTTATACAACGAGTATATACGAAGTAGTTTGTTAAAATATAATTGTTAAGATTTTAAATATATTTTTTTTACTATAGTTCTTATATAGTTTTACTATCCAAGGAAAGTAGATAAACCAAAAATTAGGGTAAACGAAGATGTATGTTTCGGGTGATCGGTGTGGGTATTACTTAGCACCGGACGATCGACTAACAAAAGTTTTTAAAGTTTTGTCCCATGCACGCATATTCGTACCAGATGTTTCGAATTTTGAATTTACCCATCGAGTTCAGGTTCAATGAATCTGCCCTCCCTATTTTTATTTTCTTTACACTTTTACATACTAATCGTTATAATGAATTGTTTGGACATATCCCGCACTTTCTCGATTTAGAGCCGAATACAGGACACAGAATTCTTCAAAGAAAACAACAATTTTTTAACATTTTGCCCGAAGTGATAAGACATGAGGGACTCGAAAGTCTTTTTAGAGGGACATAAAAGAGAAGATGATTGATACTTTTTAATTGTAACTTTGTTTTCACTGTTTCTTTATTTGTACATTAGTAGTATTTACTTTGCCAAAAACATATGTTAAAAACACTAAAAAAATAATAGGTAGAAACGGAGAATCCTAAATTTTATAAAAGGTCATGTTTTAAAGGTTGTAAGAGAAAAGGTCTATATAAAAAACAAAACCTTGAAGTAGTTTTGTCGACTTATATGTTTGTGTTTCGATAACTTGTACGTTATCACAGAAACTTGATTTCGAAAGAAATTTACGTCGAAACGTGGATAAAAATACGCATGTCACAATAGTATATTAAAAATTTTATAAAAATCATGTTTTAGAAGTTATAAAAGAACTAGTCTCAGTCCATGAAGGTGCTTGTTTTATTGGTTGACAGCTTGGTTAGAGTCGTTATGAAGAATGAATCTGTCTGCTTAATGCCTTCTATTGAATCGATTGGCTTGAGTCTCTTTAGAGGTCAACTAGAAAAGAAGGGAAAGAGGGTCCTATATGTGAAATCAAGAAAGAGGACTATTTCTCTGACTCAATATCAGTAGCGTGATGCCTTTTTATCGTGAAAGAATCAATCTTTTTTCTAATATTCATTTCTAAATCATTCACATGATAAGGGGACTCGGGGTGGACAAATTTTTGTCCGTGATGTATTAATGATCAACGCGTGGAAGTTTCAATTTTTCCACCGCCGGTACATGAGTTTCGCGCGTGGAAGTGGTTTGGCGTGATAAAATTCACGCGTGATAAATGGAAGGATGTGAGGGGGTGTGAGGGTTTATTGTTGGGTTTTGTGAGTGATGACCATTTCCACTAAAAAAGGTTGTGAGTGATGGAATAATGGTTGATAACATGACGAAACTTGATTGGATGTTGTGAGTGATGAGCGATGACCACCCCCTCCCCCCTAAGAGATAAGGCTTTGGTCCTATCCAGTGGCGGAACTTGACCAAAAGTTTCGAGGGGGCGTAAAGTGATGGGACCCAAATTTTTTTCCTATCGTTATGTTTCTGGTCGGGTTGGCTATTCGATTCAAGTCGGGTCAAATAATAATAGTTTCAATTTCAAATAAAACAAAGTGTATATTTACCAAACTACCCATCATTTATATACAAAGTTTATAAATATTTATGATATACAATTTAGGAAAAATAATCGGGGGGGGGGGGGGGGCGATCCTATATAATTTTAAAATTTCCAGACGAAAAATCGGAGCCTATACACTTCTAACCGAAACATTGGGGTGGGCGGGTGCACCCCCGGGCACCCACTATACTTCGCCCCTGGTCCTATCCCACTTAAAAGCAGAAGCTAAGGGCTTCCAATGGCTCTAGCTAAGACAATCACTTCACTATGTTCACAAACCATTGTGTTCTCCTCTCGCGGTTGGCCTTTGCCAGCCACTAGAGCAAGTAAGAGAACCTAGAGTGAACATCACCAAATTGTACATCTTTGTGTCTGGCTATATATATGGATGTGTGGCTCCTATGCCACTCACTATACCTTGCTTGGTCCCCATCACGGTGGAGGTTCCGTAGCACGTCATGAGCACCGGGCTAAGGGGCGGTTGAGAAACTCACGCGAACCTCTCTACCTTACAACATAAGGACAAAAGGAAGAAGTTCACGTGTATTCTGGTTTTATAATTATATAATTGTTTGTTATTCTATTAACTAGTTTGTCAATTTATGTTACTATCCTTTTTTTCTGCTTATCCTCAATTTTCTTTTACTATATTCATTGTTCTTATATTAACGTTTTGTTTAATTATGTTAATTTATCATATTAGTGACGGTTTTCTTGAACGTTTGTGAAATTTGTGTCATAAAAGTTAATAGGCCATGTGTAGTCATAAAGCCCATTGGTGGAGGGTTATGCGATAAGTGGTGAAAAAATGCAAAAGGGGGTTATGATGGGTTATATCATAAGAGGGTGTCGTGGTAAGGGGGTTATATAACTCCTTCAATTATACATACATATGTATGTATATATATGTGTGTGTGAGTGGGGGAGGAAGAGGCACGGCGTGATATTTTTCACGGGGATTGAAATTTTCTCACTCATAGTGCCGGCCGTAGTGGTGTTGCCGGACGCTATGAGGAGCCATGGCTGAGTTTCGCGTAACATACCGCCCCACTACGGGGTCTAATGAAAATGTACTTTAGCTTTTAAGATTATTTTATCATTATTTGTTTTAATTAACCACCACCCACCAACCCAACCATATAAACGACAAGATGTGTTCAAACATATAGAAGGATATCACAAGTGTATCAACGGTTAATTACGTTAAGATGATTTAACTTAAAGTATTACCTCTAAAATGGCCTCCAGGTTAGGTCCTTCAATCACTTCCGCACTCAACATAACCACAAATATGCCACCACGGTGTGCCCGGAAATACGGTCGACTTTCTCTCATCATGTCCACAAACACGTTACTCCATATTTGTCCCCCTCTTCCACAGCCACAGCCACCGCCGCCACCGTGACGGTGATCTTGAGCAGATCTACTTCCATTACATCTCACTACAAGACTAGACTGAACCTTCTTGATGGCAAAGTATGTGGAACAAACAGATGTTTTCCACTCATTTTGGTGCACTTGAAAGTTGGGGGTAGGTTGTTTTAATATAGCCATGATACTGAACCCGAATCAAAGAGGCATTTTATATGCATATTAATAATTATATGGTGTTTGTAAATGCGGAGAAACGTTTGTGGTTTTAATAAGGTTCGTATTATTGGCACCAGTGGCGAATCTTGAAATTTTTTACGGGAGGGTCGAAAACGTATATACCCAAAAATTTCTATAGAACGGGAGTCGAAAACATATATACCCAAAAATTTATATACGAAAACTACATATATAACACTACTGGCCGAAAAGTTCGGGGGGGTCGGGCGCTCCTCCCGGCCCCTTCAAAGCATCGCCCCTGATTGGCACACTTGAAATCTTTAAATCGACACCACTAATACGACCCGTATTATACAAAAATCAAATCCCAAGGTCAGTCAAAGGTTGACAATGTCTTCACATGCGCGACCTATACGTGTCGTATACGACACGTATCATACGAGGTTTGTCACTCTTCCTGACAGAAAATGAGCACGTGCAAAGTGTGCAGATAGATAGGCTGGTGTGCCAATAGAATTACCCTTTAATAAAAGGAACAATTAGGGTCCATTATTTTGTATTTGGGCAGTGGGGTACGTACACTTTAAATCAATAGCGATGTACTACCACAAAATTACACTCATGTTCTCATTGTGGCAGGAACGAAGTAATTTGAAATGATCGAAGATTGATGTGCCGTGTTAATCTTTTATAACAAGTGATTAGCAATATAATTATTGTAAAAGCTAAAAGCGTTGAATTAAAAAGCTCAAAAATATAGTTTGAAAGAATATAATTGTTTGCTGAAATCATTTAAAGGTTAAAAAAAATAGAGTAAACTTCCGTTTTGCTCCCTGTGGTTTGCTCACTTTAACGGTTTTGCCCCAAATCTTTCAAAATAGCCATTTTACTCCCTGATCTTTGAAGGCCTTCATGATTTTGCTCTTCGCCCCTTAACCTCATCCATTTATGCAGTTAACCCATGTCACGTGCAAATCACCTGAAGGGCATTTATGTCTTTTCCCAACCCTGTTTAATGAATCATATTTAAAACCCTAACAACCATTATCGCCTACCCCATTTCATCTTCCTCCCATCAGCAAAGAAAAACCCTAAATTTAGGGATATGAGATTGCAGTAACGTGCGAACCAGTCTTTGGTAATCCGTGCGATGTAGAATAACTGAAATATTAGCGGATGGACTTGTTCAACGAATGAACAACTTTCAGCGGATGAAGAAACAACGAATGGAGTTGAATCTGCTAGGTCTGTGCGAATCTGTAATACACTGATCAGTGAACAGTTCTTGATTAGTGCAAATTACATACAAATAGCAACTTCTCTGTTGATCCGTAAATATGTGTTGTCAGTTCTTGGTCCGTAATTGTGCAAACAAATGATTAGATCCGTGGATTAGATTTAATGTTGAATCGTTCCTGTTGGTTCGTGAATACACAATCAAATAAGACTCTTCAATGTAATGTAGATGGATGATATATCAATCTGTGCAGATATGTAATTGTCAATTTGTGAATAAAGACTCTTGAATCTCCCAAGTGTGAACCCAGTTCAGAACAAAACCTGATGCGTAAACAACCAGCAACTTTAATTTCTTGACTGAAATCGTGCAGATCTACTAATTGCAGATCTGTGTATAATCAAACTGAATTGTTAAGTGAGAATGTGCAATTTCCAGATTCGTTCTTACACCAAATGATGAATCTCAAATCCGTAACAAATGTACACTGCCATGGATTTAGGGTTTTTCTTTGCTGATGGGGAAGAAAATGAAATGGGGTAGGCGATAATGGTTGTTAGGGTTTTAAATATGATTCATTAAACAGAGTTGGGAAAAGACATAAATGCCCCTCAGGTGATTTGCACGTGACATGGGTTAACTGCATAAATGGATGAGGTTAAGGGGCGGGGAGCAAAATCATGAAGGCCTTCAAAGATCAGGGAGTAAAATGGCTATTTTGAAAGGTTTGGGGCAAAACCGTTAAAGTGAGTAAACCATAGGGAGCAAAACGGAAGTTTACTCAAAAAATATAAGGATGTCCCATGTGGTATTTATATTTTACGATTTTGGTCTCTAAGTTTTATTTATTACACATTTAAACCAATAGTTTGCCAAAACGTAAAAAAAATGTCATTGGAATGGATGGACGTTAACTTTGGTTGTTAAGTGGATATGAAATTACCAAAATACCCTTAATATTAAAAACAAAACTAAAAAAAATATTATTGCTGTGAAACTGTCACTTGTACAGTTATGCGTTGCGATTTAACTAAAAGTGTTAGTTAAAGGGTCATGTCACTGCTACGTAGGCAGTGGAACTTTAACTAACTCATCCTTTAATAGGTGTGTTGTGGTTTAACTAACCCGTAATTATTTTTTTAAAGCTTCAACGACTCTTTCTTTCTCGATTCACGTACCCACCAACATCTTTCTCACTCTCACGCCCGTTAATGAGCTGGTGCTCCTTCCTTTGGCGCCCTCCTTTCACGGTGGTGTTTTGGCACAACAACCAACCTAAGCTATCTTCACTTGCTGGAAGCCGGCTGTGTAGATGAGAGGGAGAGAAAATGGTTTGAAATCATGGTTCTCATGAGAAAAAGACAGAGATAGAGAGATGTTCGATGAAATGGTCGTCTGAACGAGCTAGGGTTAGCTTTTAATTAATATAATATGTATTGTTTTAATATTAAGTGGTTCTCATCTATAATTATGTTTTTGATAATTATTTGTTTAGTGTAAGGGTAATTTGGTTATTTCTTACAAGTTTAAAAGAAAAGTTAACGTCTATTCATTTCGGGGATCAAATATGTTACACTTTTACTAATTATTGATAAAAACATGCAATTTCTAAAAGTTAACTACCAAATCAGCAATATAATCAATCCACATGGACCATTTTAATAATTTATCTAAAAAAAGTACTAGATTTATATCACGGTTGGGAATGATACTATATTCTTTACTAGATACCATGGGATATTACTAGCATCTCAATGGTCCTTGTAAAAACGATACTGGATTTCATGGTATAATATTCGTTTATTTTTTACTAAAAGATAGAGATAGGGTGTTCAAAATTATTCGTATCTGAAAATCCGATCCGAAATATCCGAAAATTCGGATCCGAAATTTCGGATATCCGAATTTTCGGATTCGGATAGTGATTCTAAAAATTTACGGATATTTCGGATATCCGAAAACTTAATTTTTATAATTTTCGGATATCCGAAATATCCAAAAAATATCCGAAAACTTATATTCGGATATCTGAAACTATCCAAAATATATAGTTCCAAATATCAAAAAATAATAAAAAACTAAAAATTAAATAAAAAATTAGATATTTTCGGATACGGATTCGGATAGTGAAATCTGATATCCGAAAATTTCGGATATCCGAATTTTTGGATATCCGGTTTTGAACATCCCTGGATATATTATATATAGCTTCAGATCAAAATTATCTTGTAGCTTAATAGTAGTATCATTGTGTTATAAAAAAATACATTTGTTTTATGAGATTAAGGGTTAAAAGTAGGTAGTAAACAAAAGAACTATATTTAAAAATTAAATTAATGGGAGTTTTTCCATAAAATAAAAAATTAAATTAAATGGGAGTTTTTTTCCATAAAATATAACCCTATCAACCTTTCATTTTGACTCCATAAAATAAAAAATTAAATTAATGGGAGTTTTTTTTCCATAAAATATAACCCTATCAACCTTTCATTTTGACAGCTCTCACTCCCAAAACTAAAAGGACACTATTTTGTCATATTGTGGTAATGTCATATTGTGGCTTTGATCGGGTTTCGGGTTCCTCATGTCAGGTTAATCTTAAGTTTTCGAAAATGAAATTCCTATCTGAATACAGACCCAGGTTAATCTTAAGTTTTCGAAAATGAAATTCAAGTTTATTCATGTCGGTTTAATCATTATTTTGTTAGTGATTAAACAATTCCACAAATGATGTGCTTTATTTTTCTTTTAAGAAAAGAGTAAAATGTTATTTCGTCTTTGAGATATGATTACTTTTGCGACTTTCGTCCCTTAGCCGTCATTTTCATCCAAAGAGTTTGAAATCTTGTCATTTTCATCCCTGATGGGCAAATTTTGATGGACGAGAGTTGCAATATACTGCCAAACTCAAGGATGAAAATGACAATAAAACGCAGAAATATTTACTTTAATAATTATGGATGGAACAAGCAAAAATGAGTAAACCTCGGGAACGATTTTAGTATTTTACTCTAAGAAATATTTACTTTAATAATTGTGGATGGAACAAGCAAAAATGAGTAAACTCGGGACGATTTTAGTATTTTACTCTAACAAAATATTTACTTTAATAATTGTTGTATCAAAGTTTTGAATTGTAAAGTGGAGCATAAGTTAATTTTATAATTTGCGGTTAGAGATATCTTGAACAAAATTTTGAACCGTAAATGAGATGAGATAATTGACATTTTGACTGTTTGATGCTTTCCAGTGAAGTAAATAATGATTTCAAAAGTCATCACATATTCACATCTATAGAAAGGCTCACACATCTTTATATTGTGATTGAGTGAAATAAAATTCAATTAAGGTCGGAAAAACTTTTGTTTTTTCTTAGGAGTTTTATCAACAAAATGACAGGAACGGACCTAGAATTAAGGTAGTAAAAAAGTTTTTTTTTTTTTTTTTTTTTTTTTTTTGAGGGGGGGGGGGGGGGGGGGACTCTCCTTTAAAAAGATGAGTGTAATAGGTACGCGAAAATGCTGATCGCCTCCCATAAAAAAAAATCACAACCGTCCCCTTAAGAAGACGATTACGAAATCAGAGAGTTGTTAGATGATGCGAAGAAGTAAAAGGAATGTTTGTTAAGGATCGTTAAGCAAAAGAACGGAACTCCGATGATACCATGTTGTAAATTGATCGTTGCAGCCGCACAATTGATGACTCAGGAGTCTTGATGAAAGTGTTGGGTGTTATCGATGATATTGACGCAAAGGATAAAGACAGTCATTAGAATCTTTTATGTTTTCTTTTTAATTTTTTATAATAATATGTTATTTATTCATCATTTAGTTTGATTTTTTTTTGGTTTTAGTGACGGTGGTATCAACAGGGGGGAGTGGGGTAAGAGTGCTATGGGTCCCAAAGCATGATTCATCTTATTCTCAACAACTACAAAAACGAGTGTCGACTCCGACACGGCAATAGTTGTGGCCCTTTATTGGGCTAAATGGGCAGCAATTCTTTTTTTTTTTTTTTCTGTCTGTCACTCCTCTATTGGCCTAATAAATTTACGATTTTATCCCGTTTTAAAATTACGATTTTGCCAGTAGTTTAAAATTATGTTCTTGCCCCCACTTAAAAATAAATTTACCCTTTCGCTCCCAGCTAAATATTTCAATTTTGCCCTCGGTTAAAAATTACGATTTTGCCCCGTTTCAATTTACAGTTTTGCCATTACTTTTTTTCCCTTAAAATTACGATTTTCCTATCAGTTCAAAATTATGTTTTTACCCCACTTAAAAATAAATTTACGCTTTTGCTTCCAGCTAAAAATTCCAATTTTGCCCTCAGTTCAAAATTACGATTTTGCCCCTTATAAATTTATAATTTTGCCATTAGTTTTTTTTCTCACAGCCAATTTACGATTTTGCCCTCAACTTAAATTTACATTTTGGCCATCGCTTTTCTTTGTTTTCCTGGTGAAATTACAATTTTACCCACAGTGTAAAATTACAGTCGTGCCGGCAGCTTTCTGGCACTCTCCCGTTGGTCCATTTAATTTACGATTTATCCCCGAATTAAAATTATGATTTCGCCCTCAGTTAAAAATTACGTTTTTCCCATCGTTTTAGTTTTTTTAGCAAAACTATAAAGGTTTTTTTTTTAATTGGTTTACTCGATTTAATTTTTTTTCGTGTCAAGGAGATGCCTAACACTGGCTCATTAGTCCTGAAAATTTACTGTTTTGCCCTAAGCCCAAAATTACGGTCTTATCATCGTTTTTGTTTTTTTTTTTCATAGCAAAATTATAGTAGTCTTTTTTTAATTGATTGAAAATTATTTGGCCATCGCCCCGCAACTCGGGCGGGGCATCAACTAGTTATTAGACCATCCGTAGTGGTATCAATTTTGGCGTTTTTCCTCACCAATAACGCCCAAACACGCCCACCCCCACTACACCTAGGCGTGTTTAGGCATATTTTTTTTTCAAAAATTGCTCCTGCGCGTTATTTAAATCACGCCACATGCATGCTTTCTCAATTCTTGTTTGGCCAATAAGAATATTCCAACAAATATTATTTAGTTTATTTTTATTTTTTTAAATAATTGGGTAATCATTGATAGAGCATTATTGGGCATTATCCCACTACGCCTATTTGTGAAAAACGCCCATAATGCCCCTTTGCTAACTGGGATGACACGTGCCGTACAATGCCCATGAGTGGGGGCATTATTAATGTGTACCACTACACATGGTCTTATACATATTAATTGAAAGGGTTGATGAACAGTAACAGAAATATTAATTTTTTATACTACCATCATTGAAGAAAGCAATAATTATTCTCGAACAGTAACATAAATATTGTCAAGTTATTATTATTATTAATGTTATTATATTATACATATGAATTCAAAGGGTTTAAACCACACCCTACAGCCTTAGGGGCTTTATAGTGATTTAAAGCCCCTATGGGCTTTATAGTATCACGTCAGAGCTACGTATGCACCATGTAAGCGAGAGCTTTATCGTTAACTTGCATGATATGGTTTAAAGCCTGCTATTAAACAAAATACAAAAAAAATGCACAAAATTTGATTGGTTGAAAATAATGAACACCACAAGCAAAAAGAGTCGTTATGCCGCATCTAATGCTGAGTAAGGCAACGAAACTTATTAACCACGGTCTTAGAGAAAGAGCCATGTTGCAGGAGTCCTTCCAAGGACGCATGACGGTGACATTTTAGTAATGCTGGTTGGTCAAATGACATTTTGGTAATTTTCCCTATATCTATCATCCTCTCTTTAACACAAACTCACAATAAGGTTTAGGATTTATATCTATAGCACCTCATGTTACCACAATGAGTACAAAGTAGTTCACATCCTCTCTTAGCTTGGTGCCAACGGTGTCATTCCTAACACATTAATTAAGTCTATAACATTTATGAAATTTGGTGAAAAACAGTTCACCTGCTTTGGGCCAAATCAATTTACAATTTTGTCCCCACTTTAAAATTATGATTTTGTCATCAGTTTAAAATTACGTTTTTACCTCCGGTTCAAAATAAAATTATGCTTTTGTCCTCAGTTAAAAATTACAATTTTGCCCTCGGTTTGAAATTACGATTTTACCCTGTTAGTTTTGTTTTGTTCCTCCCAGCTAAATTACGATTTTATCCTCAATTTAAATTTACATTTTTGTCATCGTTTTTGTTTGCTTTCCCAGTAAAATTACGATTTTGCCCCCAGTGTATAACTAGTGGGGTGTTCAAAACCGGATATCCGAAAATTCGGATATCCGAATTTCGGATATCCGAAATTTTCGGATACCAGATTTCACTATCTGAATCCGTATCCGAAATTTCGGATATCCGGATTCCGGATATCCGAAATTTCGGATACAGATTCAGATAGTTAATCGGATATCCGAAAATCCAACTTTTTATTTAATTTTTATTTTTTTATTATTTTTTTCATATTTGGAAACGGATATTTTGGATAGTTTCGGATATCCGAATATAAGTTTTCGGATATTTTCGGATATTTTTCGGATATTTCGGATATTTTTCGGATATTTCGGATATTTTCGAATACTTCGGATATTTTCGGATATTCGGATATCCGAAAAAAATGAAAATTAAATTTTCGGATATTTCGGATATCCGAAAATTTTGAAAATCACTATACGAATCCGAATCCGAAAAATTCGGATATCCGAATTTCGGATATCCGAAATTTCGGATATCCGATTTTTCGGATATTTCGGATTCGGATATCGGATATTTCGGATCGGATTTTCGGATACGGATAGTTTTGAACACCCCTAATAACTACAGACACAAGATGGGGGAATAGTGCCAGGAAGCTGTCTGACACTCCCCCATTGGCCCAACCAATTTACGATTTTATCCCCGCTTTAAAATTACGATTTTGCCATTAGTTCAAAGTTACGTTTTTAACCTAGTTCAAAATAAAATTATGTTTTTGCCCCCAACTAAAAATTACCATATTGCCCTCGGTTCAAAATTATGATTTTGACCCGTTTAAATTACAGTTTTGCCATTAGTTTTGTTTTTTCCCCACCCAGCCAAATTACGATTTTGTCCTCAATTTAAATTTACATTTTTGCCATCGTTTTCCTTTACTTTCCCAGTCAAATTACGATTTTGACCCGTTTAAATTACAATTTTGCCATTAGTTTTGTTTTTTCCCCACCCAGCCAAATTACGATTTTGCCCTCAATTTAAATTTACATTTTTGCCATCGTTTTCCTTTACTTTCTCAATCAAATTACGATTTTGCCCCAGTGTAAAATTACAATAATGTCATCGTTTTAGTTTTTTTTGACAAAACTTTAGTAGTGCTTTGTTTTAATTGTTTGACTTGGTGTAATTTTTATTCCTGTCAGGCGGCTTCATGGCACACGCTCATTTATTCTAAAAAATTACAATTTTGCCCCCGATTTAAAATTATTGTTTTTATATCGTTTTTGTTTTTCTTAAGCAAAAGTATGATAGTGTTTTAATTTAATTGGTTGACTCAATATATTTTTTTAAGATCGTGTTATAAGTATTATGTACAAGTAACCGAAACATAAACGTACATGTTATGAGTGAGAAATATTCGGCTTAGTGCCCCGCAACGCGGGCGGGGCAAAATCTAGTTATATATATTATTATATATATTAATACAAATTGAGCATGAACAGTGTTCTATAATTCTTTCAGTAATTTTTTTTTAATTTTGATACTTCTATTATATTTATTTTAATTGATTGACTAAAAGATCGATAAAACAAAATATGAAAAGTCCTCAAAGCATAATTGTTCAAACAACTCACAAATTCGAATTTGTTTTAAGTTTTTTTATTTTTTTTCTTTCACATTCGGGTATAAATTTTGTCCATAACAAAGCTGCATTCAACATAGAGTGTTTTTGTGGTACCATGCTGGTACCCTGACAAACCGAACTGATTTTGACCAAGCATCGGTATTGCTATTATCATCATGCAGGTGTGTTTAATTTTTTTTCTTCATATTGCGTTATAAATTTTGTTCACAAAGATTTACGTTCAACACAAAGTGTTTTTTTTTTGGTGTTGTGTCGGTAACCTGACGAACTGAGCTGATTCTGACCGAACATTGGAACCGATATTGCTATTATCGAAATTGATACCGATTTATGGTTTCGATCAATGTAATACACGACTTGGCTTTTTTGTTGCTCTAGCGAGTGTCGGTCCATAACGAACCGAGCTAATGCCGACCGAATTCCCGCCGCGTAGTGCGAGGGAACCACACTAGTTTTATAATAACTAGATTTGAACCCTGCGCGCGTTGTGTCACACCCCGACCACGTAGAACATACAAAACGTGGCGGAAACATCGGGGAGTGTTGTAACAGAATTAATTGTTTCAAATCCATGGCAATTGAAGTTTCGTTTTATTGATTAAAGGTGTTACAATGTCTTAACAAACAAAGAAATACAACATAATTAACTAGTCTTGCATCTTTTATTGTCACTAAAGCCCAAGTCTGCCTATGTGTATCTTGATCATCTTATGCAACAGCTCCTGAAAAACACATGTGAAAATAGGTACGTCAGCATAAAAATGCCTGTGAGATACATAGGTTTTGTGAAAATAGGTTCCATGACTTATTTTTGAGAAAATGTTTAGTCATGAACCTTGTAATTTGCTTTGTTTTGTAAATCATTTGAAAATCGATAAGATCAGATGATATGTATAAATAAGTAAATAATGTATGGTTAAATGAATAACCATAGTAAAACGGATTTGTATAAGATAAGTTATTTGTAAAACAATGTCTTGTGAAAAGTATGTTATTTGTATAAAATGTTATATGTATCAAACTGAAATGATTCAAATAACGCTACAATATGTAATACCATACAAACACTTATATATAGGAAGTACCAGCGGCGTATCCACCATGCTTGTATCATATTACACACGCATCGTTACTTAATCACTTAATCAAACCAAACAAATGTCAAATTGTCTATGTCAAAATATCATGTATGGCAAGTGAAATGTCTCAACTAAACCATATACACAAAAAAACAAAGTATTAAAGTAAAACTTGGTTTAAATCAAAGTTATGTTTTGTGGGAAATGCATGATCAAATGTCAATCATGTTAAAATGTCTATGCCGAAATGTCTATGTCAAATACGGTTCACACGGTTCACAGATACAACGGTTCACAGATATCAACGGATCACAGTCAAATGATTACAACGGTTCAATATGTAGTATAATGTATTCATATGCTAGAAAAGCATATGCAACAGAAAAGCAATGTAAAACAATGTACTAAGTACGCACACAATTTGGGCATACATAGCATGAAATGTAATGAAATCATGTACTATAATGTACTAACGAACATAGCAGTATATGATGTGAAAACAGGAAAGCAGGAAAGTAACAAGTAGGCACATGTGTTCCACCCCAAAACAGTTTGGAAAACAGTAAAAGAGGGGTCTATGTACTCACTTGAGATTGCTCAGTAGTCCTTGAGTAACAACCAAACAATGCTAGAGATCGCGGATATCAAACGGCACCTAATATAGGTAACTACATTAATAAACCGGACCTAGATCGGAAGATTGGGTAGCATTAGGGTTTGTAAACCAAACGAGTGTAGAGACTCGTGTCATTTGGTTTAACAAAGCCTACATACTAAATGAAACTTAACCTAAGTGTCTACGACCCATTATGACCCGTTTAGGAAGCTTATGCTACTTTAACGTGTCGTGCGCGTAGAACGCGTACGGACCGCCTAACTAGTCCTATGACAAGTGTTATATGCCTAAACATGTTACATAATTAGTTATGTGACAAAAGTTTAGGTTACATATGCTTAATTACCAATTATACATGAAAAGGGTATTCTGGTAATTTACCTAAGGCATATAAACTACCTATCATACAACTACTTAAACGAAGCGACCATAGGGTATAACCTCGGAAGGTTATTCCCTACCTACTATGGTCACCTAATATATTTGGTCGGATCCTAATGATCGACCAAACTGGGTCGGGTTCGAAGGTATAGGCGATTTATTAGATCGCCTACCCTACGACCCTAGACAACGTGGTAATCAGTAGGCATAGTCCCAAGGGACTATGACCATCGTGATTACAATCACGTTGCGAAGTTCTAACGAACTTCGCATTGACCATTACTGGTCAACGCTGAAAGTCAAACAAAGTTTGACTTTATGACTCGAAAAGCAGTAAAAATAAGGAAAAGAACGAAAGAATACTTACGAAGGGTCCCCGTTAGTGAATCGTGATCGAATAGCTCAGGTATGAAGCGAAGGCCTCAACTTAGAGCATTTGGATCAGCTTTGGTGGGTTTTGAATGGAAGGGGGGTTGGGTATTTATAGTAAACGGTCCACCGTTAGGATCGTTTATCGGGAAACGTGCCTTGATCTCACCCGTACAAGTGTCGGAAGCTTATGGTGGCTCATTTGGCCACTCACCATAAGAGATCAACATGTGGAAGAGAGATTAGGAGTGTTTAACAGCTGCAAACAGGCTGTTAAGTACACTGTATCTGGTCTGCAGAAGGCTAGCGCACCGTTACATGTTTAGTGTAGCGGTGCGCTACTGCCAAGTTTGGCAGAATTGCACATTTGGTCCCTGTTATGCAATTAGGCCATTTCTGACACGTTTAAGGCCCGTTAACCCCATTTCAAAGCTCTAAAATGAAGTTAAAGTATAGGGAACTTAAAATGTGTTCAAAAATATCTCGGATGTCGGTTCGTTTAGCCGTACGGTTGCGACGTTCGGTTAATTACGACGGAATGCGCATAAGCGCGAAAAACGATCCAAAAGACGCGACGAATGGATTTTTCTTAAGGCGAACAATAAAATATAATGTAGTCATGCTTCCATAAATTTTTGGATGTCCGGATGTATTCAGAACGTAAGTTATGCGCGAAAATGCAAACTTGTGCACTTTTTGACACTTTTAGTCCCTGAATGACCCAAAAGTTTATTTTAGCACACCGAACCCCTCAAAGCCTATTTCTAAGCTATGTAAAGGATATTTATGGTATGTTTAACTTATGGTCATGTTCCGGAAGGTCTGTTACAGTTCAAATTGGCATACTTTCGCAGTTTGTCAACTTTAGTCCCTGTAAGCGATTTAACTTTGATTTCACCACACCAAACCTTCCAAAACTTATATCTAAGTTATGTATAGGTTATTTAAGGTATGTTAAGCCTATTTCACTATTCCGGAGTGTTTGTTGCATTAAACTGGTTATATTTACGCATTAGTGCGCGTATAACCTTCCAGAAAGCGATATAGTGTTTGAAATCGAACAAGAATTGATATGTGTAAACGATACACATATTTTTACAAATCCCAAGTATGAAATACAATATTTCACTGGTTGGGCATTTGTTTGATGGTTGAAATGACACAGGTGTTACAGTCTCCCCTACTTTAGGAAATTTCGTCCCGAAATTAATTCGTAGGAGTCTATATGTGACGTTGTGTCAGATAACCACCAGAGGTATGTGAAGCATAATCCTGTCATTTCCTTAACGGACATTCTTCAGAATGAAAATGAACAAACGGAGTCATTTTCCTCAACGAGTATTCTTCAGAGGCGGAAATGAAGGAATAAACAGACGGGGATTCACTTCCTTAACGGAAAATCTTCAGAAACGAAAATGATCAAACGGAGTCATTTTCAACGGTTTGTTCCCTCAGAAATGGAAATGAAAAATGATAGACAAACGGATATTCATTTCCTTAACGGAAAATCTTCAGAAACGAAAATAAACAAACGGAGTCATTTTCTACGGTTGCTTCCTCAGAAACGGAAATGAAAAGGATGGACAAACGGATATTCATTTCCTAAACGGAAAATCTTCAGAAACGAAAATGAACAAACGGAGTCATTTTCTACGGTTGCTTCCTCAGAAACGGAAATGAAAAGGATGGACAAACGGATATTCATTTCCTAAACGGAAAATCTTCAGAAACGAAAATGAACAAACAGAGTCATTTTCTACGGTTGCTTCCTCAGAAACGGAAATGAAAAGGATGGACAAACGGATATTCATTTCCTTAACGGAAAATCTTCAGAAACGAAAATGATCAAACGGAGTCATTTTCTACGGTTGTTTCCTCAGAAACGGAAATGAATGGAGTTAACTCCTAGGCACATTACAAAGCTTACTGTGGTTTCTGTGCACTAAATTCCATAATTATGTATGCATCCATAATTACGTAATTCCTTGCATAGTCCGCACAGTTTGTCTTGTAATGTTCATAAGCACATAATCACATAGTTGTTTAACTTGGTTATTAATTTGTTATTAATTTGTTATCGATTGAGAACGGATATGGAAACCAGTCAATGGACTTCGATGTCCTCTGGGATCTATCTGAAGAGATAGGAAGATCTCTCAAAAATTCGATTTTGTTTTCAAAGAAACATAATAGTCGAATTAAGGAACACAACAATTTAAGACATACGGAAATACCTTTGGGTACCCTATTAAGAATTTATAGTGGTACTTGAGGTATTCGTACAGAATTATATCTTTTATCTTGTACTTCGTTTCTTTGCAAGAGACGGGTACTTAGGATCTTTGTGGAAAACGCAAGAGATTGTAAAATGGAAGAATTTTGGGGGTAGTTTGTCCTTCAAGGACTACGGTTCCTTGATTGTCGGTATTGTAAGAGATATGTTGTCTATACATACAACCACATAATTACATTGCAATGTAAATAAAAGGTTTATTTATAAACAATGATCACAACTGTTTCTTGGACCTTGACAACTAAAGAAAATAATACATAAGGATTGATTATTTCTAAACAGCGTTGTCTTCCATTCGGTCAGATGCTCATCCCTGTGCTGGATTTGCATTAGCAAGCTTTGGGCAATTTCTTCGGAAATGACCCATCTCGCCACAGTTGAAGCAAGAACCTGGTAGAAAACGACCCTGAGCGGTATTGTTGTTAACTTGATTTGGTGCAGCTGCAGCTGGGCAGACTCTTGCTGTATGGCCTATGAGTCCGCAAGTTTGGCATTTGCGGCACTTCACAGCAGCATGATGATGTAGGCCACATTGGTTGCACAAGGGTGCAGTTCCATTGTAGGGTTTCCTGGCAGGGGGTTGAGCTGGTTGATTGAGGACGGCTTGATCATTGTGAGCGACCACAGCGTAGTTCTGAGAAGCCTTTCGCTTCTTTGACCTCTTAGGGGATCCAGTCTGTTCATCCATGATCTTTGATTCCTCAATTGGTTCTGATTCTTCGACCGGCTTCTTGTCACCTTTTCGGAAAAGTTTACCTTTCCTGATCTTCGATTCAGTCAAGGTTGCAGATAGCTCAATGGCCTGTCTAACTGTAGTAGGGTTGCTACCAGTCAAAATGTCTTGTATTGAGTCAGGGAGGCCATCAATGTACTTTTCGATTGCCTTATCCAAAGGCGTGACCATGTTTGGGCATAACAGACTTAACTCTTCATAACGGTCCGTGTAGGCTCGATGCTCACCGCTGTCTTGCTCAAGATTGTCGAATTCCCTTTCCAAGGCCCTGATCTCGTGACGAGGACAGAATTCCTTCATCATAAGGGCCCTAAGTTCAGCCCATGTCTGTGCTAGAGCAACTTCTGCACCTCGATCTCTCATAACCCCGTTCCACCACGTAAGGGCTCTCTTCTGGAACACACTCGAAGCAAACTCGACCTTGCGATTGTCAGGACACTGCACGTGGCGGAAAGTATTTTCAATGCTCTCGAACCATTGGAGAAGCCCCGTCGCTCCCTCAGAACCACTAAACTTGAGTGGTTTCGCCGAGTTAAAACTCTTGAAATTGCATGGACCATTGTTGTTGTTGTTGGCTTGATTCCATAGAGCAAAGAGGTTTGGGAATTGAGCAGCCATTTGCTGCGCAATGATTTCTGCCAACTCGGCAGTCTCTATCTGGTTTTCGCGTCGAGGAGGCATTCTAAAAGAGGAAACATGAAATGAAACGAGTGAGAGGATTAGACGAAAAGAATGAGATGAAACAAATCTGATGAAAGCAAGGATAGTGGTCATTTGTTTGTTACTACAAAGCAACAACCGACCTCGGTGAATAATCAAAGTAAATAGGTCAAAAATAATGTATCGCGAAGACATGCTCGCCTATAAGTGAACACTCATCCCAAGAATTCCCAGGTAAGCACAACTGGTCTCGCGTCTGGTTGAGATGTATACGAGGTGCTTGCCTAGACAGAAAACTCAGAATACAGGCATTCACCCTTCCAGTTTGCACGTGTTCACATTATTTAAAACCCCAAAACCTTGACGAGATTTTTGAAAATTAAAAGGGGTTCAAAACCTTACAATAGAGGGTTCAAAACCTTACAATAGAGGGTTCAAAACCTTGTAATAAATCATCCTAGAACAGATGATTAGTTTTCAAAGCGGTTTTGAAATTCATGTTCTTGTTGTGGTAGTCGCCTAAGGATAGGTGACGGTATTGTTTTATGACTAAACGCAAGTAAACTCGCGTTAGGGTCCTAAGAAGGTTATAGACTAGGTCAAAGCATTACTAATTACTAATAACCTAATTCCCTATAACCATTGGCTCTGATACCATCTTTTCTGTCACACCCCGACCACGTAGAACATACAAAACGTGGCGGAAACATCGGGGAGTGTTGTAACAGAATTAATTGTTTCAAATCCATGGCAATTGAAGTTTCGTTTTATTGATTAAAGGTGTTACAATGTCTTAACAAACAAAGAAATACAACATAATTAACTAGTCTTGCATCTTTTATTGTCACTAAAGCCCAAGTCTGCCTATGTGTATCTTGATCATCTTATGCAACAGCTCCTGAAAAACACATGTGAAAATAGGTACGTCAGCATAAAAATGCCTGTGAGATACATAGGTTTTGTGAAAATAGGTTCCATGACTTATTTTTGAGAAAATGTTTAGTCATGAACCTTGTAATTTGCTTTGTTTTGTAAATCATTTGAAAATCGATAAGATCAGATGATATGTATAAATAAGTAAATAATGTATGGTTAAATGAATAACCATAGTAAAACGGATTTGTATAAGATAAGTTATTTGTAAAACAATGTCTTGTGAAAAGTATGTTATTTGTATAAAATGTTATATGTATCAAACTGAAATGATTCAAATAACGCTACAATATGTAATACCATACAAACACTTATATATAGGAAGTACCAGCGGCGTATCCACCATGCTTGTATCATATTACACACGCATCGTTACTTAATCACTTAATCAAACCAAACAAATGTCAAATTGTCTATGTCAAAATATCATGTATGGCAAGTGAAATGTCTCAACTAAACCATATACACAAAAAAACAAAGTATTAAAGTAAAACTTGGTTTAAATCAAAGTTATGTTTTGTGGGAAATGCATGATCAAATGTCAATCATGTTAAAATGTCTATGCCGAAATGTCTATGTCAAATACGGTTCACACGGTTCACAGATACAACGGTTCACAGATATCAACGGATCACAGTCAAATGATTACAACGGTTCAATATGTAGTATAATGTATTCATATGCTAGAAAAGCATATGCAACAGAAAAGCAATGTAAAACAATGTACTAAGTACGCACACAATTTGGGCATACATAGCATGAAATGTAATGAAATCATGTACTATAATGTACTAACGAACATAGCAGTATATGATGTGAAAACAGGAAAGCAGGAAAGTAACAAGTAGGCACATGTGTTCCACCCCAAAACAGTTTGGAAAACAGTAAAAGAGGGGTCTATGTACTCACTTGAGATTGCTCAGTAGTCCTTGAGTAACAACCAAACAATGCTAGAGATCGCGGATATCAAACGGCACCTAATATAGGTAACTACATTAATAAACCGGACCTAGATCGCAAGATTGGGTAGCATTAGGGTTTGTAAACCAAACGAGTGTAGAGACTCGTGTCATTTGGTTTAACAAAGCCTACATACTAAATGAAACTTAACCTAAGTGTCTACGACCCATTATGACCCGTTTAGGAAGCTTATGCTACTTTAACGTGTCGTGCGCGTTGAACGCGTACGGACCGCCTAACTAGTCCTATGACAAGTGTTATATGCCTAAACATGTTACATAATTAGTTATGTGACAAAAGTTTAGGTTACATATGCTTAATTACCAATTATACATGAAAAGGGTATTCTGGTAATTTACCTAAGGCATATAAACTACCTATCATACAACTACTTAAACGAAGCGACCATAGGGTATAACCTCGGAAGGTTATTCCCTACCTACTATGGTCACCTAATATATTTGGTCGGATCCTAATGATCGACCAAACTGGGTCGGGTTCGAAGGTATAGGCGATTTATTAGATCGTCTACCCTACGACCCTAGACAACGTGGTAATCAGTAGGCATAGTCCCAAGGGACTATGACCATCGTGATTACAATCACGTTGCGAAGTTCTAACGAACTTCGCATTGACCATTACTGGTCAACGCTGAAAGTCAAACAAAGTTTGACTTTATGACTCGAAAAGCAGTAAAAATAAGGAAAAGAACGAAAGAATACTTACGAAGGGTCCCCGTTAGTGAATCGTGATCGAATAGCTCAGGTATGAAGCGAAGGCCTCAACTTAGAGCATTTGGATCAGCTTTGGTGGGTTTTGAATGGAAGGGGGGTTGGGTATTTATAGTAAACGGTCCACCGTTAGGATCGTTTATCGGGAAACGTGCCTTGATCTCACCCGTACAAGTGTCGGAAGCTTATGGTGGCTCATTTGGCCACTCACCATAAGAGATCAACATGTGGAAGAGAGATTAGGAGTGTTTAACAGCTGCAAACAGGCTGTTAAGTACACTGTATCTGGTCTGCAGAAGGCTAGCGCACCGTTACATGTTTAGTGTAGCGGTGCGCTACTGCCAAGTTTGGCAGAATTGCACATTTGGTCCCTGTTATGCAATTAGGCCATTTCTGACACGTTTAAGGCCCGTTAACCCCATTTCAAAGCTCTAAAATGAAGTTAAAGTATAGGGAACTTAAAATGTGTTCAAAAATATCTCGGATGTCGGTTCGTTTAGCCGTACGGTTGCGACGTTCGGTTAATTACGACGGAATGCGCATAAGCGCGAAAAACGATCCAAAAGACGCGACGAATGGATTTTTCTTAAGGCGAACAATAAAATATAATGTAGTCATGCTTCCATAAATTTTTGGATGTCCGGATGTATTCAGAACGTAAGTTATGCGCGAAAATGCAAACTTGTGCACTTTTTGACACTTTTAGTCCCTGAATGACCCAAAAGTTTATTTTAGCACACCGAACCCCTCAAAGCCTATTTCTAAGCTATGTAAAGGATATTTATGGTATGTTTAACTTATGGTCATGTTCCGGAAGGTCTGTTACAGTTCAAATTGGCATACTTTCGCAGTTTGTCAACTTTAGTCCCTGTAAGCGATTTAACTTTGATTTCACCACACCAAACCTTCCAAAACTTATATCTAAGTTATGTATAGGTTATTTAAGGTATGTTAAGCCTATTTCACTATTCCGGAGTGTTTGTTGCATTAAACTGGTTATATTTACGCATTAGTGCGCGTATAACCTTCCAGAAAGCGATATAGTGTTTGAAATCGAACAAGAATTGATATGTGTAAACGATACACATATTTTTACAAATCCCAAGTATGAAATACAATATTTCACTGGTTGGGCATTTGTTTGATGGTTGAAATGACACAGGTGTTACACGTTGCGCTGCAGATTCCACCACGATGATAATTTAACCCAACACACCCCTCAAGTTTCGTTTGCACTGTCATGTACTTGACACGAATATCAAGACATACTATAACGACTATTAAAAACGAAATGAGGAAAAAAACTAACAAACAAACAAAAAGAAAGAAAAGCATAAATGAATAACAGAATATTGGTTGTTATTTCAAGATGAAGGAACTTGTGCACATTATTGTTTTCTAACACTAATACAATGCATTTCTAGTCAAGTCCAAAGTCTCCCGATAGTGCTAAACGCATACATTGATAAACTTGATATCTGTAACTATAGATAACAAACCTTTGAAGATGGAAACCCGAGGCGTTGCATTTGATATAGGAAGTCTATGACCAAGCCGATGAAATTCCACCATGGATGCAGCCTGCCATTACAGCCTGAAATAGTTACAAGCCAATGAAAGAAACTTAATTGTGTGAATATTGTCATAACAATTCATAAAGAAGAAAGTCCAGATATGTAATGTTATTTTATTTAGTTAGTAAACACTGTAAAATGAATGAGTTGTTTTAACTATTAACCTACCTCTAATTTAGCTTAAAAAGGTCCGTTGTAGGCCCTTCAATTTCCCCGTTGTACAAATCCAGAAGCTTGTAGATTTGTATAGTTGGTTCCAGTTCCTCAAGACGCTCACAGCACAAAGCTTGATTATCCAGATATCTATATTTTCAAAGTTCCTCGTGAACGACGCTGTTTATATTGAATATAATGGTTAAACATAAGCGTAAACATGCGGGGCTTGCCTAGCACTCTTGAAAGTCTTCATTTTGATGTCCCAATGTACGCCTGCAAATTGAATTCAACTTGTTTAGTAGAAACGAAAAAAAGATACATATAGAATAAATTTTTACAACATAATTCATTCCAAATTGCATGAATTGTATTTTAAGCATTGCCTTTCAAATAAAATCACTTATATACAAAGAACCATACAGATCTTATGTTAAACTCACATGTCGGATGTACGACCCAACTCCTTTTGTGGTAGAATAACTTGTAATGAATGTGATCCATTAGTATGTGGAATGGGATGACTCAAAATGCAAATTCCTCTAGCCATGTCGCCCACCATCCTAACTTATCTCAGATACCCCATGTGATGTAATGCTTACATGTGCGTGTCTAGAGAGCATTAAACTGCAAAAAGTTGAAACCACGTAAATGAACTTACAAATCTGCCGCTAATAACATGAAGTAAAGTCAGTTAACCATCCCAACCGCTAACAGTTGCCTTGTGGTATCAAAGTAAATCACATTATGAGGCTAAAAAATCCAAAACAGATTACAAACTTGCCGGTTGCCATGTGTGTCACGGCCCCCGTCCCGGTTTGACCCGTTTCAGGAGTCGCGGGACAGAAAATCCCGTGGT